>MCFK01002418.1:0-18151 GCA_003610855.1 Erysiphe neolycopersici | reverse complement strand
TAGTAAGGGCTTGATAGTCAATTTGATGTAACGGTAAACTGATACGAATTATCAGTGACCAGCGTCTGAAGTCTGGAATTCCAACAAAAATTTCTCCTCATGCATATAAGTTTGATCTTCCCCATACAATGAAGATACATCCCGTCTTCCATGTATCACTCCTCGAACCAACCGCTCAAGATCCATTACCGGGGCAGATTAATCCACCACCACCACTCATTAAAGTAGATGGAGAACTTGAGTATATTGTGGAAGAAATCCTAGATGCCAAACCATGTGGTACAAAACTTTTCCTTGTCAAATATCTCGATGATTCCATCCCGTCATGGGAGCCCTTTGAATTCGTGAAAGACTTAGAAGCTCTCGATATCCCAACAAACAGTACTCTCGCTCGTAGGAACTTTGCTGTATAAAAAGAGGGTATTATGTTACAAATCATAATTGATCGCTAAATGATAATTACGAAGGAAATAATTGTCTCGGTTTGACCGACCGTATTTTATGCTTAGACGTAAATCTAAGCAAAGATCGTTGTTGTGGCAACTAAGATTTGCTACAATGTATTGATCACACAATTATATAAGCAATCACCCGGGTTACAGTAAGGACGGGAGTGGGGGGGGGGGGCTAACGATCTTTCATGTATATATGTATTATTACCTGTAACCATAGATAACTTCTTTCGTTATACGAAATTAATAACATTGAATTTACATAACAAACTTCGTTTCATCACAGTACCTCCCCCAGAAAGAGATCCTTAGTTGTTTTCAACTCAGAACCCTATCCCCAAGACCATTCAAGTAGTATTAAATAACAAAGACAAGATTTTAGAGAAGTGTAAGAAGAAAATTTAGAAAGATCAATTGGGAGAATACTCAGGAGCATTGTGAAAAGAACAGTCAGAAAGTATGGGAACATGAGTCTCTGCCTTGCATAGATGTATTAAGCGAGAGATAAAATCCTGTAGACAAAACGAGTAGTGAAAGAAGTAGCAGATATTACTTTCGAGAAATAGAGCCCAAGACCAGAAGATCTGATAAAGATGATGTAAAGGAGCATAATGCTAATATAACCCAACCACTGGCACGTATTCCTCACAGAAGATTCCGGAAACAATTTAAAGTGGTTGTTAGCGAGACACTCGAACGTGATTCATATAGATGTACCTAGGGGATTTGTTAAAATTATTATCAGTAATATGTCAATGAATTAATTGGGTTTTCCACCAAGACGTTGGCGGCGTTATGATGATTGTATATTGGTGAAATATGCTTCTGTGCAAATAAGTGTGATAAGATCGACCTCTTATTCCTTTTTGACGGAGTTGGATGCAAGCACTTTTGGTGATAATTTGAATACACATACGCTTGTACAGTTTACCACCATCAGACCATTTTGAACATATCCCTAGAGATTCATCGCCTTGACTGGAGGTATAATTATAATAGAAAATTTATCAGAGCATAGTCCTGGATTTGGTACATAGTTCCCTCCCAAATATACCCTATTTTCTGATGTCTCTTTTCTTTTTAAGATTTAGATCCACCCGTCGACCCAGCTAGCCAGGCTGCGGCATCGAAGTTCTGTAATGGATTCGGAGCACCTGAGCTACCAGAAGTCGGTTTTTGACGTTCTTCAAACTCAGCTTTCAATTCTGGGTCGACTATTTAGAAAATTTATCAATTAAAAACTTGCGCACAACTTAGATTTGGAGAGAGAGATGACTAACGGTTATCCATAAGGTAAGGCATTCCAAATACTATGATCATGGTCAAGCCAGCCATTAAGATCATAGGATTTTTAAGCATATTCAATGGAGAAACTAGATTTAAAATTTAGCAAGAGTTATAAAATGTCTGAATAAAGAAAAGACATACAGTGACTTCGCTCCGTTAAATATTTCTTAGCTGCAAGCATCTGTATTTCAAAAATGAAAATTCTTTCTTTGCCGTCATTTTTCGTATGTACTGCTATATTCTCTCCTTTATTGTCCCATTCATTTCCACGAAAAGTGCCCGAGACCTCCACGATATCTTGTCTACCATTTACATTATCTTCAGTGTCATGCACATCAACTCGCAAGGGAGCAAAGAAGAATGAGTGACAATTGATCTCCAAAAGATAACTTCCTGTTGTTACATTTGGAAAATCAAAATCACCCTTTTCCCGCAAGGGCGCTGAGTAAATTTGTGAAAGTGTTGTAAGAGTTGCATGAGTGGAAGGCGGAAGTTTCGAGGCCGTATTAGTAATTGAGACAGAAGGAATAATAATCTGAATATGACTGGCGAAAACAATTGACAAACATGTAGAGAAAATGAAAATTTTTCGAAGGTACATATCTTCTTATTTATATTATCTCATTTGATTGGAAAATCGTGATTAGCACTTCGTCCTTCTGCTAATTTAGTTAGCTTGTAGTGTTAATGAAAATTACAGATTAACCGCAGAGATTAATCCGAACAAACATTATTTCTAAATTTGTTTGAGCAACTTATCATTTGTTTCCTCTCAGAACCACAGAACATCTAAAAAATTTCACCCTTTAGTTCAATGAAAGCCAAATTGAGGGCACTTTTAAAAACAGCTCATACCTGCGTTATACCCTCGGAAAGTGCTTTTCACGAGGATTAACTCACTTGTTACATTGCAACATAAGTTCTTTTAAGTTGTTATCAGTGCTAGCAGCGGCAAAAGTGGCATTAAAATTTAGAGGCTCTTAGGCTTATATCACTTGCTAAGAAAGTTGCAACAATGCGTGCGTTGATAACGATTCAAAAACGATGAAGCCATCGTTCAATAATATTTCCCGTAAACAATCGGAGCATAGTCAAGAAACTATTATGAGCCTTAAAATCATTATTACTGATAAATTTAAACTTCAAAGATATAAAAGCAGTCTGTTACATCACCACAAATTTGATGCGAATAACGGGTTGAAACCTTCCGTTGCTCTACACGATCAAAATAAATCTTTGAAATATCGACATCCTCACAAATACTAGTATAGTCAAATATATAATTAGAAATCATCCTCGATAGTGGGAGATTTGATTAAAATGGACTTGCTACTTTTACGGACGGCTAACGATATGCTGTTGTTTTGAGACTGGGTTAGTAACGTGCTTGTATGCAATCTTCGCAGAGCACAGATTGCTTCAGATTACCTTGTCTCAGTTAAATAATCAGTATTTCATAAGACCGTGGAATGAGTGGAACAAGGTAAATCACAAAGTCAAATGAACGTGACGAAGTTATTCATCTTTGACTCCCTCTGTAAAAGGATGTCAACTCTCATTCCTCCACCCTGATGCTCAAACTCGGCCATAAAATAACTGATCTACTTTTCACTCTCATCTTAATTAAATTATCTATCATTAAAAGTTACGGGGCCCTTGTTAAATTTTTTTAATCTGTTTCGTGTTTTGTGGTTCCAATGTTAGTGAAAAATCGTGCGAAGTTCCATCATATACAGAGGTACAGCCCTTAACTTTCCCTTCTCCACTATGAGAGCTCTCATAGTGGAGANNGAAAGTTAAAGGCTGTACCTATGTATTTGAGCTACAAATGACTGAGTGTAGACAATATTCGAATGACAAATCACGTCGCTTCATACGACTAATTCAGTTTAAGAGGTCTTCATTCCGGAGCCCATCACTCATTAACCTCTCAATTTATTAGTCGAGTAACGAGCCTAGTATCTAATCATAGCTAATATCAATAGCCTACGCAGATGTACAAATATTTACAATTTTAATAAACTGCTTCACCTCTTGCAACATCTTCGAGCACTAAAATATATCTCACCTTTTCTAAATGACTGATATATATCTTTTGAGATGATTACCTCAAAAGTAACTATGGCTTTATATATCTCGAGATTCTATATCTTGGCACGGCTTTAAGATTCTGAGCTGCTAATTACTAATAAACTATTTTTCCATGTGGAAAGCAAGATAACTTTCAGTTTAGAATGGTTCACTTGAACACAAGGAGTTTTATAAAAGGCCTGGACTAATAGGATGAGTAATTATCTAACATTTGCTATCCATCTACGAAAGTTAAAACATACAGGATTAAAAATCTGGTCTTGTTATAGTAGCTTTAAGGTTCTTAAGACTATAAGATTCTGTTCTTACGCCTTATGTTTTGCTATTTAACTGCCCGCTTCTCTACAATAAGTTTATGTACTAAATTCAAAACTCTAGATTCCATGCAGCATTTAGATGTCTTCATTATTGACCTGTTAGATTTAACAGCAAATACTTTGTGATACTATGTCAAGGATATCTGACAATGATTTGCATGATTTAGTGTGACTAATCTAATATACGATGCTCTCGCTGGAGAAATATTTCATTTTCCAATATATACAGATTTAATTAATCCATAGCCTGGGCTAGCTGATCAAATAATGTCAGAGTTAAAAATCAACATCACCACCAAAATCTCCATCGTCTTGTGCGTCTTCTTGTGCGTCTTCTGAATGAGAATTAGAAATTAGAATGAGCGTACATAAAATTTTAACAAAACTTACGGTAGCCTTGTTCATAAATACGTTCTTCGTGGCTTTCAATTGCATTCTCAAGGAGCATTCCGCCGACGAGACCAGCACCAACTCCTAGAGCTGCTCCGCCTGCCATACCCAGGCCACCACCTGCTTTGGACTTCTTAGGTTGTTGCCCGATTACCTGTGGATAGCCTTGTGGAGGGTAACCTTGTGGGGGGTAACCTTGTGGAGGATAGCCTTGTGGTGGGTAGCCGCCTTGTGGAGGATAGCCTTGTGGCGGGTAACCTTGTGGAGGATAGCCTTGTGGCGGGTAGCCGCCTTGTGGAGGATAGCCTTGTGGAGGAAAGCCCTGCTGAGGATAGCCTTGTGGAGGATAGCCTTGCGGAGGGTATCCACCATATTGCGGTGGTCCACTCATCTGTCCTGCGTTAACGGATGTCTTTCCTAACAACTTTCCCAAGAATCCTTGTTTGGGTTTCTGCTCTCGTGGTGGTAATTGTTGCTGTGTATATCCTGGTACTGGATCTACAGTAGCGCGAGTCCCGTCGAGCGATGCATTTGTGACTGTTGCAGAATCAGTACAATGGTTTCTACTACAGTCAAATCTGGGGTGCATACCTTGCACGTCACTGGGCTGCTCTTTTTTATCGCTCGTATATCCTGGAGGTGGACCTGGAGGTGATGTTTCTGTATCTGGATAAGCTGGTTCTCTGGGCTTCTCCCATTGTGACTTTTTTGTGTATATGTTGACATAAAACCTTCAGTGAATAATTAGCAATTGCAACTTCAAAGAGGAGCTTTAATGAATGTAAGATACAGTAAGAATTTGTAGATTTTGAAGTCGCAAAATCTGATGTTGCTCTTTTGCACTAATTAAATATCTCAATGACTCACCATTCTTTATACTGCTCATTCCACTGAGCTTTGTAACCTTCTGGTACCTGAGGTGAGGCTGTCGGGGGTGGACCCGGAGGAGGTGCAAAATTATCAGACATACAAGATTGTTAATTGGAAATAAATATTTTGAGATGCAAGATGAGGATAAATATGTATTGAAGTTAAAGTAAAGCATATATACTAGTATATTCTGATACACTTAACAGCTAAATTGCCCCGCTATCCTCCCGGCTACAAAATACTATGGATCCCACGTACATCACACTAAGACAAATGTAGATAATTCAAAGCTAAGGACTCCACATATACCATCACCCGGTCGAGTTCTACCTTGGGTAATTGAATATATCAACCACCTAAACGTATGCCTCCCATCCTGAAATACTTTTTGTCATAAATTGTAAATAACAATTTTTGCAGTATTAATCCTGTAAACAGAAGTGATGTTTCAATATCTCACCATTTTTATTGAGCGTATATTATTAGAATTTCTAAAATATCTATTTAGAAATAAAACATTTGACTATATTAATTAAACTTTCTCAAAGGAATCGCTTCTATTATTCAAAATAGCGTCCAATACGTATTAAATTAGAATAATTAGAATAATGTTAATCTATCGTGACGTTGAAATCATTTACTAGCAATGGAACTGGAAAACTCCTTAGATACTGCAAATAGAAATAGGGACGATAAATTAAGTCATTTTACCTACAGGTAGCAACTTGAAACGATACCAAACCAACAACAAAGTATTAGATATCTTACCCCGTAATGAGGGCTTGATAGTAAGTTGGTTGTATCGGGAAACTGATAATAATTTTCAGTGACACAGCGACCAGCGCCTGAAGTCTGAAATTCCGACATAAATTATTAAACTACGAGGTAAAACCTTTGAGTGGAAATATATGTTGGAAAAGGAAACTACCTAATTTGTCTCTTGGAGGCTTTCTACGAAATCTAAAACCTCACAGAGGATATGTAATTATACTCTCAAATTTATGATAATCTTATTTAACAACAAGAGGATGTTCCCTTAGACGTTGCTGTCAATTGAACATTGCCTGTAGTTCCTCTAGCTGGCGGGCCTTTAACACCAGATCTTCGATCATTCAGATCATATTTACCAGCTTCAATATTCATATATATTCTCTCTGCAACCCGAGAAAAAGCCATTTCTACGCCGCTACCGTTCTTAGCACTTGTCTCAATATACTCTAAAACACCATTTTTTCGTGCCCATTCTGAGGCCTCCTCTGACTTAACTTCTCTCTTGTTGTCACCAACGTCATCTAAATCACATTTGTTACCAACAAGAACCACTACTACATCTGTCTCAGCTATTTGTCTTAAATCATTCAGCCAATCCACGACATGTAAAAATGTATTCCTTCTTGTAATGTCGAAAACAAGCAGTGCTCCCGATGCACCACGGAAATAACTCCAGGTCACACTTTTATAGGTCTCTTGTCCTGCTGTATCCCACAGACTGAGCTTCATGTACTTCTGCTTTGTAGTCTCTATGATTGTATCTTGAGTGTCTATCCGAGAACTTTTCTCGAGATAATTAGGTGGCCCTACAGGTAATATTCTGGATCCAAATTCAACTCCGATAGTCACATCGTGATGTGGAGAGAATCTACCCTCACAGAGTCGTATTGTGAGAGACGATTTACCAGTTCCACTATCGCCAATACACACTAACTTTGCGATATAATCCCAAGATGACATATTTATTCAGGCACCAACGCGATTGATAACGTGCTTATAAGCTTGTGCCGATTAATGATCAACTGGACTGAAAGAAAGTCAGATAGAACAAGCTTGTGAAGGGTAATAGTCAATCTGAAAGCTAAAACTGTTCAGAGCCCAAGTTTTTAGATGACACACATATTTTATGAGTATGTATCGAGAGTATGAGGTGATTATGAGGGAAAGGGAATTTAAGCCGATTTAAGTCTGAAAAAAAGCTGAAGCTGCTCGTATGTAATAGTCATGACTAAATATCAGACCTTAGCAATCTAGATACTGTTCAATGTGAGACATTACAACGAAGTTTTCTTCTTTAATTTTACAATGATTTGTAAAATTGGAGGTGATGATTATATCGTTCAATTAGCTACGTACGTTTGTTGCAATGATCCAACCTCTATTTCCCAATAATGATACATATTATCTTCTTAGTCCTGTAGTGGATATAGAGACACCTGCATCTATACTGACCTCAAAGGCCGTCTAGCCGACTATTCTAACTAACCTAGTTTAGTCTAGATTATCATAGAGATTTAGCTAAACAACATAAAGATGTTAATCCGATTAGATTGGATATTAGATGATCGATCCAATAGAAATTTCCCACGAATCTCAAGCTTTCTCAACGGAACGGAGCCATCTACCACTGTCTATTCCCCAATACCCAATTCCCCTTCCCCATTTGCGTCAATCTTACCACCGTCAGTCACCCAAATATCAAACCAAACTATAGTCGGAAGGCCGATCCTTAAGCCCATCGCCCCTTCCAAACGTCCAATCCAGAGAGAATTCCTCGAAATAGTAGCGAAAACGATGTCATAGAGAACTCGCTCCTTTCAAAGAAACTTGCTGAACTTACTGCGACCTGTCAGCGTTGTGAACGTGCATGGCATGCACGTCTAATGTTGTGCGCCACTGTTATCAGCAATATAGATAGCACATTAAGAAGGAGGAAGCTATAGCCTTTAAGGCTTATGTCCAATTGGCGAAAGCCAACTTTGCAGCATCTGATTCGATACTCTCTCTACCAAAAATTCCGTCAGATTCACGACCAACAAAAATTGATCAATACGGCACAAGAGAAGATAAAAATGTCGTGAAGATTGTCATTGCAACTTCTCCAAATTTTATGGGCGTAGCTCTAAATAGGAAAAACGTTCAAAAGACCAAAAATTACCTGTAATTCCCCAGACAGGCGAGAAGACTTGAACTACGGTGGCTCGTAATGGTCAAGAAAAACCTCGGATATTCTTTAATAGAAATTAACAAGGGACCTCAGTAGACTAAATAATCCAGAGTCAGCCTAGCCAGCATAACCCCCCCCCAAAGCCCCCTCAAACGAAAGAATCTTGATTTGTCCTCACTAAGAGCACGAGTGGCGCAAGTTTTCCCCCGGTGGGCATTCGTAAAGTCATAGCTCAAAAACATTCCATCTCAGCCTCACTAATTGGAAAAATTAAGCTTGTGCACTTGGGGTTTGCGTTAAGCCCGTGTAGTACTGTATTGAAGTACGATGGACGATACTAAATGCAGGAAATGGTCTCTTTTTGTCAGAAGCAAAACTGGAGCCAGCCGCTAATTGGATTCCAATAATTATACCAACTGTGCCAAAATCTATACATAAGATACAAGGATAGATAGAAGTAAGCAGCCCTATGCACACTGACGAGGTTGAGTTAGTCTGTTGTACTCGGCCCGCCTATGTAAAATTTTATGTTAGAAAAAAAGAAGAGGCACCCCATAGAATATGAATGGCCTACTTCACAAGAACATCACAATACGAATTCAGAGAATTTGATGAGTCTGGAATCGTAAGAGTATTTAGAAGTTGGCAACTCTTGGAATTTTACGCAATGACTATAACCCCACAAAAAATTGCTTCAGGGCACCATTACGTAGAGACTGCGGCTTCACTAACAACTCAGAGGCTGTGCGCATAACTGCAATTAAGTATAAAAATTGTGGAGTTCCACGCCGCTCAGAGAATCGTAGATGCCTTGTTCGTCCAATTCGTGCATGAGCGCTTTCAAAGGAACAAATAAATACATACCGTCAAGCAGGAGAAAGAGAGTACCAAGTAGTACTCAGAGCTAAAGCCGCCGGAGAACCTACGGCCACTACCGAAAGTAACAATATAGATTTAATGAATAATCAAGTTTCTGAAATCGATGATAAACTTGACAACATTTCGGCGTCACCTGTCGATATCTCAACAGGTGATGCAATGCGATTATGAAGGTCAACTAAATGTTTGCTACTCATCCAGGACGTACTAAATTTATTCCAATAAAAGTATGAAGGGGAGATCTACACAAGACAATGCAATGGCTCGCGCTTGCAAACTAAGAATAGATTTTTTGTTGATACAAGAGTCTTGGTGGCTCAATGTTTTCAAGACTCATCTATATTACGATTTTGTCTTCCATTTAGAGGCAAAAATATTCGACCCCGGGCAGCCACATACCTTAGGAAAGATCCCAACAAAATTTACTTCATCTCAAAAACACCCAACCTTCCCTACCGATGACTATTGCTAGATAAAAGTAAATGGTTTTATATTTCTGGGTGTCTACAAAGCCCCACACGACCCCTCTGCTGTGCATCCACTCTTAAATTGGATTCCTACATCTAGAACGGTGGCAATTAGCGACATTCACTCAGTTTACTTGGCCTGGCAGCCTGGAACTAGCAGCTATTTTGGTTGAGGAGATGAAATAGATAAATCGGCTGAGAAGCATCGCCCTACTTGTCTTATTGTAGGGGAACCGACATATCGTGCAGGAAATATATTTAATTTGGCGTGGACGAACGTAAAGGAGACATTTGCTTGGGTCAGCATCGAAGACTGCATGACCAGCAACTAGCTCTGATCATGCGGCTATGTACGCTATTTAAAGGAGTCAACAAAGGCTTTTTTCATTTCTTCTGGAAAGCTTCGAGTGTCAGAGATAAATCTATCATAATTTGCCCGGGTAGCATCACAATGGCTGCCTATGCCTACTCATTTTCATTCACTGGAAGAAACGGAATTTTTCGCTTAGGAATTATAATGACCTTTTGAAAATGTGCCGAAAGCCGTTGGTAGGCGTCCTAGTAAGAAAGGCGGAAGGAGTGCTCCATGGTGGACTTCAAAATGCAAATCTGCCCATTTGGACTACCGATGGGCGGTAGAGGAATCCGAGTGCCGGAAACGGGTGAGAACTTTGAGAGCTTCAGTTGCCTCTGTGAAAACAGAGTATTGGAAACGAAAGGTATAAAACATGAGATCGAATCAGGATGCTTTTTAACTTATGCGTTGGACGGCCCCTCGAAATGCTAACATCATACCACTTCTTTGACATAAAGGTAAATTTATATCCGATTAGGCAGAAAAAGCATTAGTTCTACTAGATTATCTCTTAGCCAGATTCTCAGCATCAGAAGATCTTCGCGTATTATCTGAAAAGTGCATTCCGTGGTTGGAGAAATTAGCGAAGCTTGGGGTACAGGCTTACAATATTATTTGCGGTAACACTAGCCTGGAAGCCGATGGAATTTCTGTAGAGTTTCTTTCAGTTTGTTGGAATAATATAGAACTTCACGTTACACAGCTTCTTCGAGCCTGTCTTCGACTTGGGTACCACCCAGCTTGCATTAAACTGGTAGAAGTAGTTTTTCTTCCAAAATCTAGGTATGACTCATTAACTGTGAAAGGATGGAGACCAATATCACTATTGTCTTACCTAGGTAAAGGGTTGGAGTGAATTCTAGCTAAAAGAATGTTACATCTAGCCATTGTTTAGGATATTGTCTGTCAGCATTATATCGGAGCATTACCAAAGCGATCAGCAAGTGGCCTTGTTTCTTGTGTTGTGCATAACATAAAGGAAGCCAAGACACAAGGATGGGCCTCAACCCTTTTTACACTTGTTGTATAAGGAACTTTGAATGTAGTTTTGCACAATAGATTATAATGACGGATGCAAGCCCAAGGATGATGGCCTGAGCCAATTTTTTAATGGACTTCATCACTTCTTCTCTTTGCCTGACAAGACAATAGGGATAATGGTCTCTATCCTTTCACAGACGATGAGTCAAGCCCAAATTTCATTTTTTATTTTAGCGTGTACATACATATGACGTGAAGAAAATTTCGGTAACCCCAGTTTTCCTACCATTAACGACTTCAACAGGCAACTATCTGTTGAAATTTCTCTTTTAGTGACTCTGTTTCTAAGGGTGATGAATCTATTACAGATAACCCGATTCTAGGAGACTTTCCAAGGGGGCAGATAGAGGCAATATGGCCTTCCTTATTGCAACGAAGGCATCTACCAAGAGAGCGTCGAGCATTCTTTGCTTCAGTAGTCGAGCGGCCATCGGGACCCTTTTCGCGAGAAACAGCGTCTAAGCCCATCGCCGTCCCTCCTTGAGACACCGTAAGTTCAGCAGGGGTCGGGATAGCGTAAGTTGTACTCTGGGGAAAGAGTATTTGGGGAGTAAATAACTGAGATTGATTAAATCTTTGAGCAGTATTGATTTCTTGTCAAGCGACATCTTTCTGACGTAAGTAAGCCACAAACGCATGATACTCGAGGGACACGGTGCGCAGTGAAGAGAGCATTCCGGAGCCTAATTGATAATCTGCGCCCTAGCATGACTTACCAGATATTTTTGTCCAAATTTCCACAAAAAGAATCCATCATATTGTCTTCGAAAAAAGGTAATAAAATCATGAAATTTTAAATTCTTTTGATATAGAGTTTCTATGGTACTTGTTCACCTAGGCTGGGATCTCGACATCTTTGCTTTAAGGCTGACAAAAAACCAGCAAGGGTCGTGATTTCTGGGAAAACGGAGGGATCTTGTAAACATCTAAACGATGATCGCATTTTGACTGGGGCCCCTGATCATAAGCATGTGCATGTGTAAGCAAACTGAACTTTTGATAGTTTGGTGGGGAATTGATGCCCATTGCCTTTGATTTGCTTAACTAATTGAGAACAGAATAAGCGGAGATTCGACGATTGGCCATCATAGGGGGTATTTGTATGCGCCGATACTCTTATTATAGGTGCTTAGTTTGGCTCTATCGGTTCAGAAGGGTGTTGGGCTGGTGTTGATAGTTGCTGTGCAGCAAATAGCCTAACTACCTTTTCTTCATTTAGTTCTATAGCATGATCCCTCGCTCCAGGAATCTACCTGTAGAAGGTACGGAATGGACCACAAGTGTGACGGTAGAAATCTTTTTGTAACTGGCGGGGAATCTATGTCCATTGTCTAAGAATCAGGAGTTTGGTAGTTGGTAGTTAGAGCCCATTTCTAAGTTATGTTTTATCTTAAGGACGCTTTTTAATATCAGGTTCTGAGGGTGGCAATGGCTAGGGATCTTATATAATCAGGCGAGACTAAGGTGATATCAAGCGCTGAAAAGGGTCTAGTGACACAAGAAGAGAGCTATTGTTCTAGGAGTAATTGTATTGGTGACAAGGACTAAAGAAAAAAGAGTAGATAGAAGACAAAGCGTGTAGAGCCCTAAGTTTCGGACTTTACAAGTATATATATATACACAATATTGTCTCTTGGATTACAGGAATAAAATTAAACAAGTAAGCAAAGAGCCTAGTAACTCAAGCATCAATCAAATCCTTTAAACTCTAAGATTACCCCAGGATATCCATCCGTTTATTTATGCTGATTTTGTCATTTATCAATTAATATAAAACTCATCTCTGTTCTAACTATCATTATCAGTCCGATAATTAATTTCAAATCAAAAAAGAAAATGTCGCTGACTACTCTAGCCACCCGCTCTCTTGAATGCTACCTACCCATCCTTCACCAAAGTTCATTCAGTCCAAAGGATTAACAACCAATCTCCAAAGGTCCAGTCTATGTGGGCTTCAGCATATTCTTCACGCTTTCTTATGGTTTCTATGGATGATGGGGGCTTCTTATACGCTGGACAGCGGCTGCAGCCCCTCAAATGGGACTCTTTCCGGATTACTCTCCCACTTACACCAAAGTCCCTGAAAAAACTGGAAGCAAGTTAGATATAGGTCTCCTCCGGTTTACTGACGATGACGTTAAAAATTGACTGTTTTGTCAACATCCTCTTGTGAAGGAGTCGATGCCTTTATTCTTATTTGGAGTAACATAGCTGCGGCTCAAAGTATGAATGACTTATGCTTGTAGGATTAAATAGTCTTATATAGAATTTTAATCATCGGCAATGAAATTGTCAATGAAGTCTATAAATCAATGTTGATAATTGAGAACTACATAATGAGGTTGCCGATTTTCAAAACGAGATGGATGATATGTAAAAACATGTGAAAATGAGGGGAAGTTATGTGACGTAGTAAAAAGCCTCATTGACCAGGCAAAAAAAGTCATTAGACTTTGGCTAAGCTAGTCTAGTATGGGTAATAGAAAGCAAATTCGGTTAATAAGCGAATACGGAATCTACGAGACTAGGATATAGATCTGTTAAGCCAACAACATAGCAGAGAGCAGAGAGATTAGGGGAGAAAAAGGGGAGAAAAGGAGAAATACATAAGATATTGGGAGGAAAGATAGAATTAGAGAGAGTGATAGTGAACATTAATTTATTATTTCTGTAGTCATATATTTTACTATGATTCACATTAACAAGGGCCATAATCATAACCCATAACCACCATGGCAATTACAGTTGGTTGGGTACAGTCCTGTCTCATAAGTAACGTATCACAGCCGGACGACGCTCATATCTCCGATTTTCCAATTCGGTCTAGATTATTTATTTATTACCTTTTCATTCATATCCAAGTAATGAAAGGGCCCAGATGCTAGCTAGCTCTAGCCAGTTCATCTTACAACCATCAAGAGGCAACTTCATAGAATTCTCAAAGTTATTAATGTTATTATCCGAGCGAGATAAGCCTGAGCTCCTGCCGCCCTCAAGCTTATTTGGGTGTCATAGTTCCGCGATGAATGGATTACCCCCCACCCAACCTATCCTCGAGAAATTACCAGTTGAATTGTGATTTTTGATTGATTCACACCAGCTTCGTGAAGTGTTTTGGTCTAAATAAAATAGAATAGCATTTCGTGCTTGATAATCATCTTGATATAATGTCTGCCTATGAAGACATGTCTCTACTCGAACGTTTAGACACTGATGCGGAAGTTAGAGAATGAGGATGAATCATGCTCAAAGTAATCAGATGTATTTGCCTTTTCACTAATCTGGAGCCAGAGCTAAATTTTCCTCCCTCATGAGATGAGATAAGTGCTTCTCAGGAATTTCCACACACACCTTTTCGATATTAATGAACAAGAGATCAACATGTCTGAGTCGCTACACTGGCGGATATTGGTGTGACTCAAAGATGACTTGCTTTGAAGTTCAGCATGACTTGAAAATAGGTTGGATCTAGCTAGAAAGCAAAAGGTATTGATCTTACGATTCTTCCTATGGGATAGTCAAGGCTACTTGGAACCCAATTTGTGTATTCATAATTGTTTACTCAAATAATTAAATCTATAAATTATTTAGAATATATTGTTTTTTTTACATTTGGGTAGTAGAGATGTAAAGATGTACGTGCTACAAAATCTTGGAATAAAAGGTTCAGCATATGAAAGTAAAATGCCTGCCTATATTTCTTTTGCAGATCGTGTCTAGTCCAAATCAGGCTTAGATAAATAATTCTTAGAGAATACCCCTGCACAAACCTCGGCTGTAGTTTATTTACAGGACATGACATCGTAGACCCGAAGATAACTCTGAAAAAATTGTAAAATTCTTTGAAATTCGAACCATGCAATCTGTGAAATAGGGAGCCCAGCTCTAGTTGGTTATCTTAATGTTGATTGGTTCAATCTTTACATATTGAAATCAACGTTGGTTTATCTCATGCGAGGTATTTGAATATAAAAATGCGACGTTTGTTTATCAAAGATGCCGTGACACTGTAGCGTCTGATAATATCTTTGGAGAGAAGGCTACCTTAATCGAGGAAGTAATCAGACGCCTTGTTATTGTAACAAGTCCTCACGACCTACACATTATATTAATTAAGTACTTCATTATCAATATTGTGGAAAATTATCTCCTTCCTGCAGATTATGGGAACTTCATATTGTTATCTCGGCTGAAATTCCTTATCAGCTTTACTTATCAAAGAAACTTAACCCTCTAATCAGCAGCATCGATTAGGACAATGTTCTCTGAGTGTGAGATAACTATTAAGAGTCAATTTTTTTCCAATTTAGAGTGCTAAAAACTTTAATTACAGATGCATCCCGTTTTCTTGCGCAATCGCAGTCAAGAATATCAAACTTCGTACAGCCAGCAGACAATGCCGAGGTCTCACACGAAAGATACCGCCGAATAAGCCAACCATTTCGAATTCTCTCTCGTGGCTATCCTCCACGAACAGGAAATCCATACCAGACCTCTTCACATCTATCCAATTTTAATTTTACCTCACGTTATTCAGGCGTACCCGATGCACCTCTATTTCATAGCGCCTTAGATGAATTTCGGGAAGACGATGAGGCGGAAAGAGAACGAGAAACAGCTGATTTCTTTGCTCTACAAAAGTCAAGAAGAGTTTTTACATCAGCTCGGTTAGAAGATAGCTCAGAAACTGATCTAGAAGTCAGTAACGAATCACTCGATTCTAGCAGAAATAGTGATGAGAGGGCGTTTCAGGATCGTGGCCGAGGTCTAGGGATTAGAAGTAGTTGGACGGGCTTTGAGCCAAGCACAAGAGGACGAGGCCGAACTCCAAGGAAAATTCCAGAAGAAGATGAGGGCCAACATCAAGAAATTAGCGATAGTCAATTTTCAACGACCGGAACTGAAAGGGATAAGATGGAAGATATTGGTCTTGGATCCATAACTGAAAATGAAGATCCACCCAAAGATATACGTATTGAAATGTCTTCTAGCGGCAGCCCACCACCTTTTCAGAACTTTCGATCAACGCCAAAATATAGCAATTTAGAGCTTCCATCCACAGATTCTCAACGAATTTCAACACCAAATACATCCCGGCCTTCAAACGATACTTGCTTTTTGCCTGTATCTTCACCATTACTCTCAGGAGAAATTCCAATGCATGATGTATTTTGGGGATACCTATTCCTTCTCTGTCTTGGAGGAATGTTTGCAACGTTTTTTCTCGTTTTCCTACATACAGAAACCCCTAAAATAACCCTGGGCGATACTATTTATACTACCATACACTCTTCCTTTTATCTTCTTGCAGTTGATACTGTGGTCTCAATATTCGTTTCTCTTCTTTGGTTAGCTTTACTGAAGTCATTTGTCAAGCCTCTCGTGTACTTGATATTGATTACTGTACCTGTTGTGCTATTTTCATTCTCACTCTACCCCTTTATTGCAAGCTTTAAGAATAATTCGAGCCGCAGTTACATTTCGGATCAAGCTTTAAGATGGCTTTCGTTTATTCCTGGTATATTAGCCTTCGCTTGGGCCTATACCATATATAGAGAAAGATATTCTCTGAAAAAAGCGGTTGGAATCTTAGAATTCGCGTCGAGAGTTCTAGCAGCCAATCCAGGGCTCCTTGTCATGGGATTTTCGATTTTAGCTGCAGTTGTCTGTTGGACATGGATATGGTTAGGAATGTTCACTAGAGTTTTCCTTGGTGGTCGGCTATCCACCTCTCTAGCTATGTTTGTAATAGAAACCTCGAGCTGGTGGCTAGGTTTATACTTTATACTAATGTATATTTGGACACTTTCTGTCATTAGCGGAATTCAAAGATCTACCACTGCTGCCACGGTATCTGAATGGTATTTTCACCGCAACATAAAACCTTCTCCGAATTCTGCTGAAGTAGTTACCGCAGCTTTTACAAATGCAATAACTACTCAATTTGGTACTATCTCACTAGCATCACTAATCTCTCTTATAATTCGTCTACCACTCTTAGTGCTTCCACGTCGAATAGTTGGACTTTTTAGTATTCTTGTTTATTCCTGGGTTTCGACACCAATAAATACGCTCACAAATCCCCTTACACTCACTTATGCTGCTGTACATTCTCAACCCTTACAAATTTCTGCTCGAAATCTGAGTCAGATGTCATTTCTTACATTTCAAACACACACAAACACTTTTCCACCACGTTCTTTTCATGCAAGAAATCATTTGCAATCTCCTCTTTTACCATATCGACTTGCGAAGCTTCTTCTTCATGCTACAAGATTCGTTATGGCAATAGGTCTTGGTTTTAGTGGATGGATAGTTACGGCGAAAAAACTAAAGATTGCGTTACCCGAGGGTAACGGTATTCGAGGCAGTGCATATGCATATGTGGTTGGGTTGATTGCGGGCTTTATTGGATGGGGAGTTTTAAGTGCTGTAGAAAGAATACTAAGTGGAGTTGTTGATGCTAGTGTGATTTGCTGGGGAAGTGAAAAGGGGACCTCAGGTGCTGGAACTTATTGTGCTGAAGCCGGATTTTTGTTTGGAGAGGCCAGGTTACGGGCCTGAATTTAAGTCGTTTACCTTCGTAATTATTGGAGTTTTGATTAGGAACTAGCATTGGAGTTTGGAATTAGGTATCAATTTAGAGTAATACTTTATTATTTCTCATTATTCAATGGAACAGAGGAGATTAATTCAATCCCTCATATTTTATCTCTGTATTTCCTAAAAGCTTAGGAAAAACCAATTACTTTTTGGAATAATTTTGATAGATCTGGCACATCAAGGAATCTGCTTCAACTTGCAACATGTGAAGTAGCTAATTCTGTTGCCTCGGTAGAAACATTTGCAACATGCCAAAGTAAACATTAAATGGTGACTTTTTCATAGATTAATTAGGTAGAAATCCAAATGAAGGCTATATTCAGTATCTCAAAATAGTTCGATGTAATTAGGCGAGAAGTAAGTAGTATTTTGAACAGATCTATATATATATATATATATATATATATATATATATATATAAAAAGATCCTTGAAGTAAAGAAAAATCCATTAAAAAAGATG
>MCFK01002412.1:0-16546 GCA_003610855.1 Erysiphe neolycopersici | reverse complement strand
AGCTAGCTTAGCTCCTGTCACACGATCAATGTAGGGAGAGGTGGTACAATGCACGACATTGCACTTGCTCGCGCATGTGAACTTCAACTTGATGTCTTGCTCATACAAGAACCGTGGTGGACAGGACGCATAAAATCGCATCCCTTTTTTGATCAAAACATTCTTTTTGGAGGCAACGACGTGCGACCTCGAGCTGTTACACACACTCGGAAAAATGCTAGAGAGATATCCGCATCTCAAATTTTCCCTTCCTTCTCATTCACTGGTGACTACTGCTGAGTTATGGTTAATGATATAACCTTCCTCAACGTATATAAATAGCCTCATAATCCCTTGGCTGTACAACCCCTACTAATCTTGACACCTCCTCCGCGCTCAGTGGCCATTGGTGACTTTAATTCAGTACATTGGGCATGGCATCCCGGGGCAGCTACCTTTTACGGACAGGGTGAAGAAATCGAAAAGTGGGCAGAAGAAAATAATCTAACTTGCCTTATAATTGGTGAGCCAACGCATCGCGCTGGAAATTCTCTAGATTTGGCATGGTCAGATATTACTGGTTGTTGTGCTTGGGTCGATCGAGAAGAATGTATGACTAGTGATTACCTTCCAATTTCTGGCATAGTTTCTAGTCAAAGATAAAATCATACTAGACATAAAAGCCCTATCCGGGTACCAAAAGACAAGATTCCAAAATTTGCACATATTGTTTCACAATGGGTTCCGCACTGCGTCTCGCTAGAGGCTATAAAAGATGTCGATATCTTCGCAGAAGATATCTGCAGGGTCTTAAAGGATCCCATTAAAGCTGTAGGTAAACGCTCAAATCGAGGAAATAGAAAATCTGCTCCCTGGTGGACACCGGAGTGCAAAGCTGCACAACTTTTATTTCGTAACAATATTACTGGTACTGAACGGTCCGTAGAAGCAAAACGCTATAGATAGGTGGTGGCCGATGCGAAGAGGGAATTTTGGAGAAATAAGATTGACAACATGGTCTCTCCATCAGACGCTTTCAAGTTAATGCATTGGACTACTGCCTGGAAATCAAAAGTCCCCTTTCCCCTATTTCACAACGGACAGCTTATTTCAAATCAAGAAGAGCGGGCTGGTATCTTACGCGGCTCTATACTTGCAAGATATGAAGCTTCCAATGATCTCTCTCCTTTTTTATTTTTAGGAGAATCTCGAATTCCATGGAGTGATGAACTAGACGAATTAGAAGTATGAGCTTGTAAAATTAGAAGCGGGAACACAAGCCCTGGCACTAATGGGATTTCGATGGAACTATTAACTGCATTTGGGGAGTCAATTGGACCATGCATTCATTACTCACCTCTTCCGTGCATGCCTCCGAACAGGATATCATCCTGGGTACTTCAAGCTAGCTGAAGTAATATTCATTCTAAGACTAGGACGAAACCCTACAGCAATCAAAAGCTGGATACCTATTTCTCTGCTTTCGTGTCTTGGAAAAGATCTAGAGAGGTTGATAGCAAAAAGAATGGCCCATCTCAATATTACATCAAAGGTGCACAGCCAGCAGCAGTTTGGTGCACTAACAAAGCGATCAGCAACCGATCTTGTCTCATGTGTAGTTCATGACATAGAAGAAGCCCGGTCACAAGGGTGGGCATCAACTTTTGTAACTCTTGAATTGCAAGGAACATTTGACGCTGTTCTTCACAATAGATTAATTCGGCGAATGCATGGGCAGGGCTGGCCTTCTTGCATTCTACGCTGGATCTCATCCTTCCTTAAAGATAGAGGAGTACAGGTTCAATATTTGGGAGGAATCACATCACCCAAAAGTCTAACGTGTGGAATTCCCCAGGGCTCTCCTGTTTCTCCTCTCCTCTTTCTACTCTATAGGGCAGAGCCCATGAAAAGTGAAAACGTCCAAGCACGTTTTGGCTATGATGATGACATAGGGAATCTTGGAATAGGACGGACTACCTCAGAGTCCGTATCAATTGCGCAACGAGAGGTAGATAACTTGTTGGATTGGGCTAGAAATAATGCTGTCTCATTCGATACACAAAAGTCGGAGGTCATCCAGTTCTCAACTCGTCGCCAACAGAGTCTCGCCTGTATTCAAGTTAATGACTGTAATATCGAGTCGGCTGAGCAAATTCGCTGGCTCGGAGTTAAGCTTGATCCAAAACTCTATTTCAAATGTCACGTTGCGATATGGTGTAGCAAGACACTAAAGGTTGCTAATTATTTAAGACGTTTGAGCCAATTTAAACGTGGAGCTGGACCAAGAGCACTAATCACGGCAGTTAGGGCGTGTGTCGTCTCAGTCGCTACGTATGGTGCCGATGTATGATGGCCAGGAATGACATGTCCAACCAGAAAAGGGACATCAACTCCTCAAACGATCCATCTCTGTGGCCTTATTGACAAGGTTATACGTCTAGCTTTACGGGCAGCACTCCCGGTCTGGAAAACAACCCCCAACGTAGTACTCCATAAGGAGGGAGGAATACCACCTGCCCAGATTTTATTAGAAGAAAATCGCTTGCGACTAGCTGCTAGATTAAAATATTTAGATAAGCAACATCTTTTAATAAATAAAATATCAGTATGACCAAATGTAGGTACTCAAAAGTATAAAGCGAAGAAGAGGTCATCGATGCGACCTAAAATTCACATGATGCGTATACAGCGAGCTTATCGACAACTTCTCCTGGTAGAAATTGCTGAGCTGTTGATTGAACCTGCTTATGTAGCAAATCTTGGAACCAAGTCACAAGGAGTGGAGGCTTATATATAATGGGCAAATACAATACGTTCAACAGATATCTGTGCATTCTCCGACGGATTATCTGAAGGACACGTTCGCCCTGCTTGGGGATTTTTTCTCCAACGAGGAGGAATAATTATAAAAAGAGGCAGAGGAATTTTTCATGGAGGCGAAGTTTTCGATGCTGAATTGTATAGGGAGGGCTACGGTAGCATTCTATGCTGCCATTTCTACTAGACACCTGGATGGGTAGATATTCATTCTTCTTGACAATCAAGAGGCAGTGAAGGCGTTAAAGATAGGAAAATCCTCGTCTAGCCTATTACTAACTAGAACCTTTCATGAGGTAGCAAAGAGAGCTAATGCTGAAGTAAGATGGGTGCCGGAGCACTCCAATATTACAGGGAATGTTGAGGCTGATGCTCAAGCTCGTGTAGCCTTGAGGATGCTACCCGAACAAAATATACCACCTGGTTGTATGACTCTAGCGTACCTTCGTCGTCTCATGCATCAACGCCGGCAAACATTAATAGATAAATGGTGGTCAAGATTTTGCCTATCTCGATATCAAGATTTAGATCTACAAATGCGTCTTGAAAAATTACCCCCCCAGAAATTTCTCCTCCCCGACGATTGCTTCACCATCTTATAGCTGCCGGGACGAGACACGGTGACCTTTGCTGCTTACCATCGTCGATTTAACCACAGTGAAGCCAATTTAGAGTGCAACAAATTCAATCTTGGAATAGAGATCTCCACTTACTCAATACGCTCACTACTGGTTAAAACAGTTTCCCTCCCCCCCAAGTTTCCTTTGTTTTTTGGCTGATTTAGACTTTTATTCTTCTTTTCTTGCTTTAGTAGTTTGGAAGTCCGAAATTATTACCATCATGAATAATATAAGTCCACACTCATTCTCTGTGTGCTTTTGATCACAAAAATAACACAGGTATTTTAATTTCCAATTTGACGTTTCTTGGGCCTCCCAAATGCATTTTTACTTTTTCCAGATAGAATCAATAGACTTGGCCTCGATAATAATTATCATAATCATTTCTTTTGTCTGTATATTATCTTGGTAAAACGTTCAATCTTTCATGTGGATCCAAGGCGAATATAATGGCTAGTGAGCTGAATTTTGCCTGCAGCTTATGCTAGCTAGCTAGCACAAGCAGCTTACTAAATTTAGGTGCTAATCAAAACTTTCTAAATATTAATTAGTATATTTAGAAATCTACTACTGGAAACAAGTCCATAATATCTATATCTGTTATATTTTTAGACATGAGAATCTGCTGGAACAGATACTGATAACTTAACAAAATAAACGCTTAAGTTATATTATTAGTAATATAGATCATTAGAATGTATAAGTAGGACACTGTAAAATTAGATAGTTGATTCTCCATAGAAAGAAAATAAATTAAATTAATTACCTTTGACTAACTATATTAGGTTACTCAAGTGCCAGGTACTCAAACTGTGACAGCATACTAGCATAAATTGACTGTATGATAGTGTGTTGAAGAATGGCGAAAAGAAGCTTAAAAGATACTTTAACAAGATGCTTTTTTTTTTTTTTTGTACAAGAGCCCTGAAAAAAAATCTCTAGGTTGGGATCTTCTATTTTCCTTATTGACGCAAGGTGTACCTAATCAGATGAGATAGCCCCATTGACGGACGCATTCACAATTAAGGGTGCCGGATTTGAATCCAGTGCTTGATATTTCCACAATCTCCCATTTTCGATTGTGTAGTTTACTGCATTTTGCACATAATCCATCCCGTTATTCTTTTGCTGTGTCATATAACTCGATACACACTGGATCAATTTTATCGATACACTTTCGGAATATATTAAAAAAAGAATTGAGTCTATTTCTCTGAAAAAATTTTCGATAAACTAACTATATATATTTGAATGCCCCTACTACTTTGGACATATATCATTCGTCCTTGATGTGAGTGAGAGACCTTAAAAGTTATTTGATAAATAATGAAAAATGAGAATATCTTTACAGTTTAAATTATCATCATACATTATTCCGCTGCATCCCTAGTTCTTTGGGCCATGTTTTTTTTTTTCCCATCGAAATTGCATTGTTCCTCTGCTCTTCAGCGTAGTTTGCGTAGTTACGCAGGTTCCGATGAGCAGTTACCTCACTCCGAGAGGTTTCTGCATCACCGATTATTTTCTACCCACATACTTTATTCATATAGAAATTAGTTCGATTCTATTGAAGCCTTGTAGGTTCTGCATGAATTACTTATATATGTTGGAGCTACTATGATAGTATGGGCCATATGATCTAGACCTAAGTCTTCTCGACGCCAAGGCCAGAGACCAGTTTGGCTTCTCTCACAGGTATTACCTGTATTATGAAATTAAATTTCAGCTAGTTCTTCTGAACCCCTAGATTCCTTCACCTCAAGAAATAAATTTGCTGTAAGAGGTAGATCAGATTGAGTTGAAGGAATGATTATATCCTTCAATTTTCTTTTCACCGTTGAGTCAATCCCAGTAAGGTTTGTAACGTAATATTTATCGGGAGTACCACAGATAATGCTAGCTACTCGCTATTGCAAATTCTAAAAAGGCTACTTGCTAGTGCTACAACTTTTTTCCGGGTTTGTGCCATCAAATATTGATATTTAAAAATAATTGTGGCTGTAATAGCATTTATTGATATGAAAAAGGTTGATTTGTTTTTAAGATGAAAAAGAACTGTTTTTCTTTCTCCGAGGGAACTACCTAGTTACTTATCTATTATTAAATTTCCAATTTTCTCATCTCCCTCTTCCTCCTCTAATTAATCTGCCGTAAGTGTTTCTTTAAAAAGTAGAATTTTTATAGAATTTCTATGACAGCCGTGAGTTATGACAGCACAAAAAGTAGGTTAAGGATTACGAGGAAATTAGAATTCAACAATCCTGAAACTGTGACATGAAATCTCTTTCTTCATGCCATCCCCCTTTTTTTTTAGCTCCGTTGAATAATGAGCGGGAGGTAAGGAAGTCCGTATTTGTAGAACCTGTGACTATTAATGATGACTGAGATCATAGTCTTCTTTTTCTTAGTTCCGCTAGATTTTCAGTTCATGATGTAGGACTAGCAATATTCGGAATATCAATCTTAGGAGAAAAAATTCGGCCATCAATCAGCTTTTGTTATCCTACATGGCTCGTCTCTGTCTTATGCTTCAGATGACACTAATGATGTTGCCACATTGGCGGCTTCTGCTTGTCTGAGATGAGTTAGTGCCACCCCGCGCTCTATAGATACAAGAGAAACGGAATCTCTTGCCTTCATCCTAGAGCCCTCAGGCTACAGGGTTCTCGCAGGTTCGTTGGCAGGAGTGGGTACGTACAAAGGCCCGTCTATCTGCCCACTAACTATCCAATGTATATGAATTCTAGGCAGAGCGAAGTGCTTTCTCCGCTGTATATCTCAAACTCATTATGTCGTAATAAAGCTACAAGATTCTCGAAGGTGGTCTAGATGTTGTGCCTCGCCTCAACCTTGCGCTGGACATTCAAGTCGCGGGATCCGAAAATTTTTTTATTTTAGTAGCAGAGATTTTCATCAATCGCGAAGCTGACGCGGAGCCACCCTTAGTAGGACCACGTGTGCTTGGCTCTATCACATTTTGTCTCGGCTTGAGGTAGAAGGGAATTGTCAGATCCTAGATTTACGGGTCCCAATTGTTTCAACCCGATTATCTTTCACGGTTTTTATGAAGTGAGTGATGCACTTTCTGAGGGCTTAAGAGAAGTTATTAGCATCTCTCCATCCATGTATTGATAGGCTGTTAGTATAAGAGTATAGCCTGAGGATGCTCTACCAACGTATTTGGCTAAGATAATCATAAATTGGTCAAATTCATCTGGCTTTTTCTGTGATCTTATATCCTGTATAGTGTATCGTATTTTTCCAAAGTTAATGGAGATTATCGGAAAATTCATTCCAGTTTCGTGCATAAAAACTCCAAATTCTTTCTCAGTCCGGCCCTTGTAATCGGGGTCGGTCGTTTGTAAACGAAGCCTCTGCCTCTGCTTCTAAACAGCTATCTAATTTTGTTGCAATAATAGACAGTGTGGAAACATCAAATATCATTCCTCTTGTTTTTACACGTATATAAAGTGTAAAACTAAATATATCATCTCATGAAGTTTTCCATTCGGCTTATGAAGTAGGTGAAATTGCATTATGGTCTGAATCTAGAAACCCAAGATCCTGTGAGCGGAAGGACTAACCTTGTGAGTAATTAACTTCTATAGTTTGGGTCGTAATTGCTTGGAATCACGAATGTATTCTTTAGATTGATCAGACAGTTGAGTAGTCATCAAATGTAATCGTTACTCATGGCCTCGTTACTTTTATCATCCATTGCAGTTGTAGTCCGGTAAAGGCCTTCATTTTACAGAAACATGATGGAGCGAAACGAAGTTCGCGACAGTACGTCTCCCACTTGACTCACCTATTTTGCACCCATATATTTATTTTATTTGTGTCGTAATCAACTTTCAATTTTCAAAAGATACTGAATGAGAGTTTTGTTAGGTCCAGCATTGAAACTTATTTCTCTTTGAAAACCAATATTTAAGGAGAGCTTGATATTTGTAATTATTGTTTCTGTCGAAAATTAAAATATAAAAAAGGCGGTCAGGTCAAGTCAAGAAGTATAAGCGGCAAAAAATCAAAAATATAGCCAATTAAGGCGTATATCCTATTTTCATGGAAAATATGCACGTTCCCTTTCTCTCACTTACTTTTTCTCCACTTAGTCTAGTGCGGGGGAGATTTATGTTTAACAACTTTTTTTTTTTTTTTAAAAAAAAAACAAAACCCACCCCTCCATGAACGGTTAATTATTAATTTTTTCCTCAATCGGATACACTCATCTTTTCAATATATCCTTACAACTCTATTACAGAAGAAAGATAAAAAAAATGAATTGTGCAAATACGGATGTCCCGGTGTCTTCTGTAAAAGGCCCTGGTGAATTCCCAGCGCTTGATGGAAAACGACTCCGGATAGCAATTGTTCACGCTCGATGGAATACCCGTAAGGGCACATTTTTCTTTTCCACTTTTTTATAACTTTACACAATATTCTTAAATAAGATGATTTCTCTTTAATTCTGCTTTGAAGTTTTTCATAATAATGAAATCTCTATTAAGATATATTTATATCTTTAAAAAGATTTGTTGGAAGAACTTATAAAAAAATTGTAAATACGTATATATATATATTTTGTTGTCTAATTTCTATTCTTTTAATTTTAAAAAATCGCCACAGCAATTATAGGCCCTCTCGTTGCTGGTGCAAAATCCAGTCTTCTCGCTGCCGGTGTTGAGGAAAAAAATATCGATTTACACTCTGTCCCTGGGAGCTGGGAGTTACCCATTGCATGCTCCAAGTATGTCTTTTTACACGTAAATAATTAAAAAAGAGAAGTGCAGATTCCTCCCTGAGTTAGCTGCATCATCTCTATCGACTGTTTCTCCCTCACAGTACGCTACTTCACTGTCTGACCTCTGTTTTAGAATATGCTCCTCATACCCATTTCCTGATGCCCTGATTGCAATCGGGGTCTTAATTAAAGGTGAAACTATGCACTTTGAATACATAGCAGACTCTGTTTCTCAGGGTCTTATGAAGGTCCAGTTGGATAAAAATGTACCCATAATCTTTGGTCTTTTAACCGTTCTTAACCAGGAACAAGCTGAAGTGAGGGCAGGAATGAAGCCTGGTGGACACAATCATGGCGAGGATTGGGGTAACGCTGCTGTAGAACTTGGGATGATGGTACACAAATAATCACAATTCTGACATCACCAGGACAATTTGGTAGTAACAAGCTGCATCAATATATCCACAATTACATTGAAAAGAAATGTTATTTGAAATGAAATTACTTGAAATTAAAGACTTGTAAGCTATGTTAACAACAGATGTTGAAAATGCAGATAACCCCCGTGAAACTATTAACGCCACGATAACCTTGATGCCATAAATTCGGCATTTTTTCATTATAGATCTAATTTAGAAAATTTAACATTTCTTTTAATCCATTTGGATCCCTTTCCTTTTTAGTCCGCCACACCGACTTTTTCTCTTTTTTTTTCTTAGTCAATTTCTCCCACGCTTCATCTTCGTCTTCATCAGACACATGATCTATTTTTGTTTTAACGGGTATGATTGTTGTGCTAGTCCTATTTGCATTTTTACCTTCCCAAGCTTGGAGTGCACCGCATATACTTGAAGCTCTAGTTCCATGGTCATTTTTTGACGGGACTTGAGAAACAGCTCTGTACCTTCCGGGAAGACCCACATTACTTCGTTCTGAAGGGGCAATTGATGGTGCATAATTATTGACTCCATACGTTGAAGGTGCATATGTAGATGCCCGGTTTAACCAAGGAACAGAATTCTGATTCATCATTGTTTGTGATCTTTGATGCATCTGTGCACTGGCGGGTCGAGGTACTTCGATGGGTGTCTGCGGAAGACTGGCTGACTGTGGCCTTCCTTGTGACATCATCTGCATGAAGTTCATTTGCATCTGCATAAACTGTTGCATTTGCTGTGTCATTTGCATCTGTGCCTGGTCTCCTGGTGTGATTATCATCGGAGGGATAGCAGAATTTGGAGTTATTCCCGAATTCATCATTCCTCCGGGGGACTCATTGATATTTTGACCAACTCCTATAGTGACAGGTGGTGCCTGAGCTATGAAATCACCTTGCGGAATGGGACTTCCCCGTCTCATAGCTCGTGTTCTCTCTTCAGTGGCAATGACACCAACCAGGCCTCCGGGTGGAAGACCCTTAATACCTCCGCTATTTGCAGGTGATCCACCAGAAAATGCCATTGACTCCCGCTGCATTGAACGGACAATTCCAGAACCATAGTAGGGATCTTGTGGCAAGTTTCGTGCAAAGACAGGCAATCTTGGATCTGTTATTCCACTAGAAGTACCAGAACTACTTGATACTTTGACACTGAAATTTTGAGAGTTGGTACGCAGTGATGGCGGCTTGTTCTTACTTGGAAAACCATGAGCTTGCAATATCCCCAACGGAATTTCTTCATCCTCTTCTTCAGTATCATCAACTTTTCCAATGGTTGTTAAATTAGGACTACTCTGTGTGGAAAATATGTTCGGCCGATCTGTGTTATTACTACTAGGCTCACCTATGACCTTCATCATCTGTTGTCGATACACAGCCATGTGAGCTTCTTGCTTTCGCCGCTGCCTTGCAACAGCCTTTGCTTTTTCAAGCTCGTGTTCATCATCTCCATCATCTTCATATCCTTCATCATCTCCATCATCCTCAGATTTGATTTCTCCATTACGTCTTAGTCGTTCCTGATCTTGTTTATAACGTTCAAACTGTGCGGGTGTCATGACTTTAGTATACGGTGTTCGTGATTTTGGTGGGGAAACAGATCTTTCTTGATATCTTTGTGCAAGATTTGCACGATCTTCTATAGAGCTATCAAACATATTTTCGTTGGATAATGTATTTTCTCGTGAAATGTTTTCACCTGATTGATAACTTTCTGACGTCCAACGCCCAGCATTTTGTTGTCGAGAAGACGGCCGTGTAGTCCAATCGCCTTGCGCATCTGAGGCTTGTTCATTTAATTGTCGGCTGGCATTAATTGAATCTTGTAAAAGCTTTGCATCTTCATCATAAGGGTTCAAATGGGTTTCATTATTAGGTCTCCTTTCTTGACTTACACTTCTACATCGTGTATCATTCTCTGAGTGCTTAGTATATCTATTTTCACTTGTTGTGGATGTTGCAGGACTCGTATCTCGAGGGGGGATATTAGGAGGAGCAAGTGGGGATCTAGGCGAGTGACGAGAAGCAACAGGAGACAGACTGGCTCCCGCTATCAAGCCTTGTGAAGATCGCTGACCGCTCCAAGTATCTGTGAAACGCTCAATTTTCTTACTTTTTTGTAAATCAAGTGGGATAGGGTGTGCTCGAATTTGGTATCGTGACAAGGAAGAGTCCTATGAACATTAAATCAATTCATGAAAAAAGCTTTCCTCTAGATATAAAATACCTGGTTACTGTCTTTTCTACCGATCTCTAGACCCGAGTTTACTCTTCTCTCGTATGTAGGTATTATTTGTGAATAATTATGCTCAGAATCCCTCTCATAGCATTTTGGTGGAACTGTAGTGCTTGTAATGCTAGTGGCTGTTTCTGGTCCTAATTTCACTCCATTTCCTTCGTCATCACTCCGATCAATTGGTGATGGAGGAAGGTCTTTACTAGTAGACGATTTTGCTTTCCCCCATGACATAGCATATCCTGCATTCTTCAGAGAAAAAGTAGTCGATTTTCTAGGTGCAGGAGGAGGAGGGATATCTGTGAATGGCTTGTCGTGTGGAGACGTCCATTCCTGCCCTTGTGTATTATCTGTTGACGATGGAACAGTAGAGACAGCACTAAGGCGAGACGAATTATCTGTTACTGAAGTCAATGTATTGGAAGCACCGCTACTACTATATTATGTCAGTTATCATACTTGATTTTTACAGGACCAAAACCCTTTCCGAATCGACTCACTGGTTACTTCCAGTATTTTCAAATAGGTTATCATCTTCGATTTGAACCGTATTTGTTCGTCCAGATATTGAATGTGTAGTCCTAGAAAACCTTATCCCAGCATCAAAAGACTTTCCTGCTCTCTCAGACCGATCAAAAACCTTAAAAGATTGTTCGACTACGGGTGGAGGCTTTTCTGTTATATCCCCAGAAGGGAGTATGGTCTTTCGCCGCCCGAAGCCTTTGGGAAACTTAGGCATGTAGTTTAAACCTGGCCAAGAGAGAGACCTTTCCTGGGTGCATCTGAGATCCTAACCTAGCTGCTTTTTGAAATATATTTGTTATATTTTAGAAAGATATTTGCTTATCTTATAGTAAGATTTAATGGAAATTAGACATATGTAAACAATTCAGAACTAACACGTCGAACCAGAAAAATTATATTCGGAAGCGAAAAATACACTCGTCACTATGCAACAGAATTGCTGTTTCAACAGTAGCGAGGAATTAATTAGGGATATGTTAACAGGTAATTCCTATTGAGATCTTCAATGTTAGATAATGATTCCAGCAAGAAGAAGGTTTTAAAATATTCAAAGTTTCTGACAAAAAAACTTTTGGCGAAGAAGTTCAGTTGATCAATTCGAAAGCCAACTATATCTCTTTTCCTTCCTGAATACTTTCACATCTTTTTATATATCATTCGTGGCAGATCAGTGACCATTACAACTCCAAAAACACGTTTGTTATTGAGGAGAAGTACCAATGAGAATTTTTTCGTATATTAAGAAGATACCGTTAACATTTTTTTTAATACGTGTTTTCGTGTCCTCTTTCCAAGAATTAGACTTGCAGCTACAGGTTGTGGTGTAATAGTCTCGGATGAGTCGGATGAGGTTGATTCTCTGTTTTTTTTTTCTGCATGCAGAATAGTGGGTAGTGGATTTGTGTAATCATAAACAAAGATAGACTGAGTTCCTATCCTATTACAGCGAACGAGCGGCCTGTTGCTTGATGTCTATCATAGAATAATGTAAAAATGGTACTTACCAAGAAAAAAAAAGGGCTACTTTGACACGTTGCTGAGATAACAAATAAACACTGAATAGAATGGAGGATGAGTATGATTTATAGCCTTGATGAAGATTCAAGAACTATGATATCTGTAGGCGCGAATAGCTAAGGGCGTATGTGAGTTTTAAGAGGAAAGTTGTGCTGTTTCTATTTCTTTGTCGACAGGGTCCCCTGCACCAGCAGAGACTGATATGTTGAGCTAGGACAGATTAGGCCTTAAAAAACACTATATCCATGAAGAGAACAATATACATTAATTAGTGTATATAAATTTTTATATGATTGTATCGCTTCAAGTATTCATCAAACTACACATAGACAAGACACTATGCACATCCACATTCACATTCACATTCACAACCACACTGACTTACTGGTTGGTTGCTATTTTCTACCTGAGCCGCAGCGGAGTGATGATGTGAAATGGTTCAGGATTTAGTAATCCGGTCAGAGGCCAGAATGAGTTAGACGGACTTTTATCCATCCGCATCACCCTAACAACGTAATACCCGGCGCCACCAGACGTGCGCAAATCATTACAGTATAAACAGTATAAATAGCACAAGTTAAACGAGACCAAATAGGTTAGAGTTGGCTACATAATATCCTAAAATACACCAAATCCCTTTCTTCTTGGCCTCGTGCGTGGGGAATGGGCAGGCATCTGATATTTTATTTTCATCCCGCCACGCTACTTACCACAATTGATTCTCAGCCGGGACTAGAGAAAGATAGATTATTTCAAAACCCTATGCAAGTCTGTGAAAAGACAAAAAAGCCCCGATCCTCGCACGTATGTCTCTGAGCCCGCGCTATTATTTATATGTGAATCAAAAGTCTGTCACTCACTCACTCACTCAGAACTTTCTAGATGGCTCATCCGCTCATGAACGAAAGATGGAAAAAAGAATCGAAGCTCGGCGACGAGGACGACGACAATGTAAACATGTAGACTAACGTCTGTTTAGGGCACTGCACGGCCCAAATTATAATTAGGTAAATTATTTATATCCTCGATACATTGAAACTGAACTTTAAATACCAAAGTAGATTAGTTATAAACTATACTTTGTTATAAGAAATTCAGTCCACTGGATGGATGTACATACGAAAACAATCAAGTAGCATCACAAATACATTATATCATCTCCGATTGAATCTCCGCAGGAACCGGGGCGGTCATACCTCTTTCACCACCATTCCCCTGCTATCCCCTGCCTTATAATGACTCATCCCCTGAAGAAACCATCACAATAAAATTGAGATAGACGCCATTACGTATCTACCTACCTATTCTTGAGGACTATTATACGAACGAGGGTCGAATTAATTCGCTGTCCGCAGTATTTTGTCTCTTCCTACTCCCGAACTACGACAGACCCGACATCCTCAACCCAACGTTAACGAGATGTGTAATTTCACTTCAAAACATAACAAAATTTCGTTTCTACACTCTGGTTTGTACATAGTGAGCTCGGTCAGTTATGAATTAAACTTTTGCGGAAGCAAACTCAATCGCAGAATAGACGATCACGCTACGGCACGTGAAACTGCTGTTGGTAGGTCGTTGTAAGTCGTGAGCCTTAATCAGTGAAAGTAAACAAACAAGGTAAATGGAGCGGTGGCTGGTTGTGCGGTGATTGCACATGGCAGGAGAAGTGTAAAAGAATCTTCAACATAATTATTATCGATTGTCCTTAATATATCTCAAAGACGGTGAAGCAATTAAATGAACCCTACTATATCAATTACCTCCCCCATTTGAGACTGGAGAAGGTTGACACATATGTATTTACAAATAGTGAATAGTGAAGTCATGTCTAGAAAATCAAAGCTTTATAATTTCCCTGGAGGAGAGACTATTTAATAAGGAAAGGCGTAGTAGTGATGGACTTTTGGAACCCATAAACGGATGTAGCTACCAATTTCGGACACGCAAATCACTATAATCTCATTAATCACGTCACGTGATTATATTTTATTAAAACCGAGAACTTATGAACTAGGAAGGTGTTGGGGAGACTGTAACAATGAGTAATAATTTAATTTAATAGGAGTTAGAATCACCATCTAACATGCTAGTAAGCACCATCACTAACTATTATATCAGCCTAAAGGCTGCAATGACTAATGTAAAAAAATCAAATCTGAATTTCATTACATAATGAAACAAATTTACCCAGCGATTCATGTAATAATGGGATTTGCTAATTATATGGTTTTATTTTTTTATTTTTTTTAAGATTATTGTGCATTTGAGGTCTAAGACTGTCGAACATAAATAAGTAGGGGGGGGGGGAGGTAATAATAGATGATGTACTTGGAATCTTTTGTCTGAAAAGAATAATGCGGAGTATCATACTGCCTCCAAGTAGGGCTAACTTTGGGGGTTTGCAGATTGAGTGATTTGAGGTGATTTAATGGATCGTTTGTGAAATGTATATATGTTCAGTTTCTCTGTGAAAAGAAAGAAGAAGACGATGATGATGCACCTAATAAATTAATAATACCCGGATATTCTCGTTTTTAACTGGATATTTATTTTCATTCAAAAGTCTAACTTTTCTTTCTACCCACCAAACATCAATCGGTGAGCCATATTTCAAAGATCTATCGTCCATTTATTTCATCATATAAACAAACAAGTTGATATTAAGAAATTCAGTACCCTGCCTGCCTGGGACTAACTAGCATCTGAGCCCATTAATCACTTGGGCGTGAATGAAAGGGTAATATAGTCCGGATTGGAGAATCGGGGATATGAGCGTCATCCGGCTGTGATTCTGTGGGTGCTCAAGAGCTCACAAAACTCATCAAAGCATGCATGAAAGGTGGGTGGGTGTCTGGCCGTTGCAGAGGGTGATAGATAGTGGGCAAACAGAAGATCAAATGTTAGATTCTTTAACATCTATTATTTGGATATTATTTATTGTAATAAGGGGTTCAGTTCAGATCGCACCAGGTGTTTTACCTGTTGTACATGAATTATCATTATATAGAATTCAAGTTAATCATTTTACTTACCTCTGAAGACGGGTCGGGGGATTTACACTTAATAAAATCATAACCAAACCAACAGGATTGATTTTACGACAAAATCAACAAAACAAACACATCAATAGAGCAAGCACTTTGCGACACAAAAACATAAGTATTACTGGAGCACAAATATATCAACTGAAAATTTGCTCTCTCTGAGTATAATCGATCTCCGAACCTACTCATCATACAAAAAAAACGAAACTGTGGAGTGAGTGGGTGAGACGAGAGAGAGCCTTGCTGTAAACAAACTATGATTAACCGCTAAATTACTATCACAACGCTTGTTTTAAAACTAGTAAGGGTCAGTAGTTAAGTGCTAAATTTTATTTGTTCGTAGGCATAAATACACACAAGACTGGCACTGAGTTGCAAAGACAGTCCGTGAGAAAGAAGTACCGACCAATTCAAGCAAGCTTGCTGATACATACTACTTACTTACATTATGCTTTGGAAAAGGACGATGATCACAAGTCATCGAATGACGGGGATACGCAAGTGCAAAAGAAGAAATGAAATTAAAAATAAACTTCTCCCGTTCGTTACTTTTTAAAGTTAAGGGATCCTATCAAGCAAGCATCGAGGAGAGGTGGAGGATGGATGAAGCATGAATATAATATAACGATGAGAAGATAGAAGTATGTAGCAGGTAGAGAGAGAATGATTAGCGAGCTCACTCTCGGAAAAAAAAAATCTCCCATTACTGCTCGATTGACAAACAATCAGGATTTATGGTATACTTTGATGTTTAATATATTGCTTCATCTGCAAAATCTCACAGACAAAGGGAACAAATAAAAAAAAGTGTGTTTCAAAGTGGAGGGAGAGGGAGGATGCGATGACTAAGCATCGATGAGCAATGAGGATGGACTCAGTAAAATGCAAATGAGGTTATAGCGGCTCCCAAAAAATTATAGTTGTCATCATCAGGGTTTACTTTAGTTTAATTTTGTCAAACTGCCAGGAGTGAAGTGAGCCCTCCCTCCCTCGCCCACCCCGATATTGTAGTTTCATTATGATATTATGATATATATGTAATTCAAGCTTGATTGATCATTTTGTAATAATTCTAGTTAGAAGTCCAAATAAGCCACTTACTTATATGGTCGAATTTCCCCT
>MCFK01002393.1:0-10965 GCA_003610855.1 Erysiphe neolycopersici | reverse complement strand
TCGGTGATTCGAATAGGGGGCCTACTTGAGGGCTCGATTAACGCCGTATGCATGGAAGAATAATAACCCGCAAACTATTGTGCTGCTCACAATTACATCTACTGAAAGCCCCTTCTCCATTGACGTATGTTTTTCTTAGTCCTAGAGCGATTGCTTAACTCTTTATTTGATATTAAAAGTTGCTTATCTTACTAAAAGGAAGAAGAGCAAGCTCGTGCGCCATTCGCTACAAACTACGCGGCTGCACATCTACAAGTTGAAATGTACGGAGAACGAGCGACCTAACACATCAAATGATGAGCAAAGCAAACGTACTCGGGCAAAAATCTCACTCGTCCAGGAGAGAGGAGCTTTGTCTGTAGATGATCTTGAGCAGTGTGAGCAGTATGATATTACACTGGTTGTTATTGATCTACCAGCGTGTGAAATGTCGCAAAATAATAGAAATCTGTATGGTAGCAACCGAAGTCACGAATTTAGTGTTGCGGCCCCCGTCGTGGTCCAAATTTAAATGCGGGAAGTTGTATGCCAACAAGAATTACTCCTCCCGAGTTGATTTTTAATACTTTATTATTTATTTTCGCACGAAACTAAAAGGATAGAAATAGTTGAACATGTAAGAGGATGTAATTTTGCCCCACTTACTGGTTGGTTACTTATATTTGGCGTATGCCGAACTATAGGCCCCACTGAAAGAAGATCTTAAGCAGCATTTCATGACTTCCATCTCCTAAGGATCGGCAAGAAAGAAACTGTCAAAAGTGATGAGATTCAAAACTTCAATCAGAAATATCCAAAAGTTTTCAAGTGACTCATTCAATTATTGCCATTTCTCTCCGTGATAAAGTACAAACTGATCATAGTGTTCTTGTAGAACTCACAGCGTCGCTATCATATCTTGGTAAGGTAGCATGGGTTCGTCTTGACGATGAAGCAGTACGCTTCACTGTGATTCCAGAAATAGGCACTCAAGTTTGGGCGTGAGTTTTAATCCCCTTTCTATTCGTGCCGTATTGTATGTATATTCTGGGCTACTATTTACACAATAAATTAAAACAAAATAAAATAAAGGTCACTATCCATTGATTCGATCTTTGAAGATTATGCAATTCAGTCTGCAGCACCAAACAATACCATTAACCTTGAGTTACCCCTTCAACCCCTCAATCGTGCCCTGAGATCTGCTATCAATGCATCATCAGCTTCAATTCGCTTGACCAAAAAGGATGGAATACCAGTCTTGTCCTTAACTATTGTCACTCATATTGCAAGCTTTAACAATGCTGCTTCAAATGCTTTTCTTGGTGGGGCAAACTTAGATAATCCTGGGGACCACATGTTCCAGGAAGAGAACCTAGATGCAGATTTAGGTCGAGAGCGAGAAACAGTTGTTACGCAAGATATTCCTGTTCGCGTTTTAACTGCTGAAAGTGTAGAAGGTATTCATGAGCCCAGAGTTCGTGAGCCGGACGCTCATATAATATTACCTTCTCTTCTTCAGCTTAAATCCATCTCAGATCGGTTCACTAAGCTTGCCATGGCAACAAGTAATGGGACTGTTAGAGGAACATCTTCAGCCATTGGACCCAAACTTGAACTGGCAGCTAACATGCATGGAAGTTTAAAACTTAGTATAACCACTGATGTACTCAATATATCAAGTGTCTGGACAGGCTTAACTAATCCAGTGCTGGATCCTCAACAAGTTGAGGACGGAGAAGCAAGTTTGGAGGACCATCCGAGTACCAAACTCAGAGAAGCCGGACCAGATGCTTGGTCAACAGTTCGGATTGATGGTAAGGATTGGGGAAGGGTACTCAGTGTTGGAAGACTCGGAGGACGAGTTATTGCTTGTGAGTTGAGGTTTAATTAATTCTCGCGCGATATATTTTTTTTTCTTTTTTTAATGCTTTATTTTTAAAAAAATCAATCATTCTAAAATATTTTATATACAGGTTTTGCGGATGGACATGCCCTTATTCTTTATGTTTATCTTACTAATTACGAAGGCGCTGATGAGTCGGTACTAACAGTAAGTTTTCTATATGACTATTCCTTCTCATATTTTCTCTTTTGATATTTTAGAATTTTTAAATATCCTATTTTATGAACCCTCTCTTACAAATTTTTTATAGTATTATATCTCCTCATTTAGCCTGTAGTTGAACAAAGCTCGGGGCTTAGAGACCTTAGGAAAGCCAATATCTTGAGACTGGTTGAAATATTTACTTCATAATATAAATATTAGTGATCAATACAAAATCAATGCATTGATTTACTTTTCTCTCCGTACCTTACCATTTTTCATCTGTTAATTGGCTATTCTCTCTCCTGGTGAGCCGGCTCTCACCTTCATAGTTATATTTTTTTTTCCACCTTTAAGTAGACCATTCTTAGATCCTGTCCAAAGTATGTCTATCATACTTTCAAAACTTATTCTTTCCTATCATTCCATTCTCTGGGGCCGCTCTTTTGAAACAAAAAATATCAAAATTGATTCAGCATTATTTTCATATCATTTTAAATAATAATGAATGTTTTTTTTATTTTTTTTTTATTTTTTTTTTAAAAAAAAATATCATTATTACTGTTAGAAACAGATCTACAGTAAGTAGTAAGGTGTTGCGGACCTGTAAGTTGACATCTCGCCTCGAACTAATATTAGATTGATCTTTCTCATACAGCCAGCCGGTAGTATGGCTTCCCTATATATATATAGCACAACATATATATATATATATAGCACAACATATATATATATATATATATATATATACTTGGCTTTTAAGATTGATAGGTAATATAGCCAACCGTCTGTTGCAGTCCCTCGGTTATCTAATCCTTATTCTATCTATTTGTTACTTTCTCAACCGAAACTCTCAGTCAGGGGCATTTTTCCTATCTACATAAATCAGAGAAATCATCACCAGCTTTTTAAAGCTCAAATTGCTTTTACTGAGTTTTTACGTCTAATCTTTTTATTTACATAACCTGCCACAGGACAGGTAACAATCATCCTGATAGACACAAGGTTTAGAAGTGGATAATAAAGGACAGTTGAAGATGGCTAAAATCTCCGTTGTGAGCCTGTTAACATATTTATTTTAGAGTCCCTAGGGAATCGAAAGTTTGAAATCTAGGTATAGAAGAAGCTATAACATAGATCTCACTATCATCTCGTACTCTCTCAAAGCATGAGAAAATAAAATTAAAAAAAAACCCTATTACAACATAGTTAAAAATAATACACTCTCCCAACCAATACTTTTATAAGTTTCTATTCACTACCCACGTTAACAAAAAAGCCACAAAACCACCCGTGAACCATTTTCACTAATTTTAAGCAAGGCCAAAATCCATTAACAAAAAAAATATTTCCCTGCCCATTCCCTATTCAAAACCAACATTAAATTCGCCAAGAGCAAAATGCACAGCGCATTCTCACCTATCCTCTTTATGAAAAGTATTTAAATTGAATTAAGATGTAATAATTTTCTTTCACACCCTAAGTAAAACAGCCGTCCACGGCTGATAATAGAAATTAAAATCTTATAAAATTTCAAAACAAAGCAAAAACAATTTTGCTGTTGTTTTCAATATGGGGTATTGATCCCATGATGCTGATGAACACAAAGCTTGAATTTAGGATTTTTTGTAGTAATATTCACTTTCAGCGTTTTAGAAATTTGAAGAATTATCGGATTTTTTTATATCTTCTTCAGGATTTACGTCGCTTTTATCGGACAAACTCGAAACATTCTCTGTCCTACGCCGCCTAATTTTACTTTCTCTATCCATTGTTTCCCGCCTTCGAGGACGCCGAAAACTTTCTCTACGCGTAGAACTATCAATTTCATCTGAAATAGAGTCAACGCCACCTCGGATACCTTGGAGAAGGAGCGCAGCTCGTCCTGCAACGTTTTCATCGCCCTCTTTAGGGGAAAGAGTGTCAGAACGAGATTCAGAACCTGTTGATGATATTGGACTTTTTAATGAATCTTCTTCGACACCACGTGCTTCATCTGCATTTTCTGATAATTGTCCTGATGCTATACGAATTTGATGTTTATTTTGAAGCCGTGCACGTCGTCTTCGTTCACGTTGGCCCCTAGTTTCAGGGGCCGCTGCTCGCAATTTTTCTAGTAGAGAGTCCATTGCTCCTGTCGAAACTGGCGAAGTTGGGCTATTTTTCTCTAAAGATTTATCAAGCTTTTGCGAGGCTATTTTCCGCTTCATTGACAATTCGTTTCGTTTTTGGATAGCCTCAAGCTTCATGTTCTTTTCCCTGGACTTCTTCCATTCCTCCACAAATGTAGCAAGCTTTGAAAAGAAATCTCGCCTTGCGTTTTCGTCAGCCGGATCTTCTCCAAAAAATCTCATGATCTCATCATAGACTAGCATCATATTTTCTAAATAAAGCTGAATCTGCTCGGCTTTCCACCTAGCATCTTTCATCTCTCTTAGTACTACCTGACATACACGGTCTTGAGGATGAAATTTCTTTGGGTTACTAAGATTTCCTGAGTCTAAAGACATTTGAACATTCTTAATGTTAAGCACATATTTTCGGGCGTCTTGAATAATTTGGTCGACACTGAGCTTTTGTGCTGTAATAACTCCACTAATATCGTTAACAAATCCTTCCCATTCTGGATACTGGTTTCTAACAACACGCTCGAGCATATCAGCAAAAGTGGACTCATTTTTAGCATCTTTAACCATGCTTAAGCGTGCTAGTGAGCTCAACTTAAAGCCACTAGCTTGCTTATTTATATCATTCATATAATTACCAATATCGAGAATAAGGCCTAGAACATTTATTAAAGATATTGAATCCCTGAGAGACTCAGAGACTGCTACTATTTGCTTCAAATTATTTGACATATCATCAAATTCAGCTTCAAAGGTCTGTGTTAGCGAAAGTGCTCGCATTCTTGCTTTCCAGTAATGATGGAGTTCAAACGAAGTCTGGAGATAAATTTGATCTTCTCGAGTAAGTTCAGAAGGATCTAACTCTCGAACTTCTTTACTAGAGTTTGAAGTCCACTCTCTGCTATAGGGAGCCAAAGCTTTTGAGATATTTTCCGGTATATTACACATATCATCCTTTTGTAAAAATTCCATCACAACATGGTTATTAAGTACTTCCTTTTCACATTGAATTATCATTTGTACAACTTTTTCGACTGAATATGAAGAGAATTTCGCAAGTGATATTTCTATAATTTAAGTCAGATTTTTTCAAGGCTTAGTAAGTTATAAGACTTACGAAAAGATCTCATGAGATCGCTTGATATTATTTGTTTTTTATCTAATTTCTTCTGACTTCCCTTGTTTATACTCTTTATTTCCTTTGCTGAGAATAATTTCTCAACCTCCTCGAGGACTCCTTTTCGGCTGAGTTCAGCATATTTCTCTTCTTTCTCTGCAGGTGACGCTAAATGAATTGCCCAGTGAGTTTTCATAGGCATATCAACCCTTTCCCAGTGCAGAGCTTTTAATTTTTTCTTTGGTCGCACTATGGGTAGACCGATATTTGGTAGGTTAGAGTACGCTGAATATGAGCCGGGAATTTTTCCAGGGATCTTTCCTGGCATAGGAGGTGGGGGAGGTGCCACACCAAGTTTTATGCCCATACCTCTAGCTCCAGGCATCGAAGGAGGTGGTGGGGGAGGGGGAGCAGGAGGACCGACATTCAGTGCTGGAGCTCTTCCAGGAATTGGCGGAGGCGGTGGAGGTGGAGGTGGAGGTGGAGGAGGAGGTGGTGGTGGAGGTGCACCAACAGATGGAGTTTCTTGAGGAATTTGTGGAGGCGGCGGTGGTGGTACTGGCGTAGATGCAATAACTTTGTCTGGAGAAACTGGCAAAGTTGAAGTTTGTAAATCGCTTGAGGTTACCTGAATATTAGCTTTACCTTCAATGAATGATATCATATCATCTTGAGGTATATTTTCATTTTTTATCAAGCTTGTTCTAATGCTAAATGTTTCACTTTTTCTAGTATCCCTTTTACTAACGAGCATGTTATCTGTGGGTGTTTGGGGTAGATTCAAATCAATACTTGGATGAGAAGCCCCAGTGGTAGTTCCATCATTATCGGTATCTTCATCTTCACTAGCATCGTATTTTTTAACCATATTTTTCATCTCATCTAAATAGTTAGGTGATTGTTTTTTCTCATTAAGTATAATAGTATCCGAAGACTCAGATGCAACGTTTTCCTGAATTTGGCTTTGAGATATCGAATTTTTGGAGCTTGTATATTCAGTTTCCAAATTAACTTTACGCGCTAGATTGTCAGGGGTACTTTCCATATAATCCTTTGTCTTAGCAGAGATATCACTTTGAACTTCATTAACTTCCATTTCCTCACGAAGTGCACGTAATCGATCAGATGGATTAATGGCGTCGGCCCATAATCGCCCTTCCAATTTAAATTGAGTCTTTTGTCGCTCAATTTGCATTTCAAGGCGATCCATAAGTTTCTCTCGATTTATAATTCCATTAGTTTTTTTAACATCGATTTCCTGTATGCTTCCTTTGCTTCCTTTGCTTTGTTTATTCGCCTTAGCAGCACTAGACATGGCAATATCCTGAGCATCTCGAAGCATAAGATAAAGTTCTCTAGTTTCGAGTTCGTTTTGTTGGGCTTCTTTTGCACGAACATTTGTCATATTCTCGATATCTAACTTCAGGGTATCGGTCTGTCGTTTTAAGATATGAATAACATCTGATTGCTCTTCAATCTGTTTTTGCAATTTAGCGACTAGACCGTCTGCTCCCAGCTCAATTTGAGCCTTCATCTCATCACGTTCAGCCATAGCAGAGCTAGCAATTTGACGAGCTTGCGTCGCTTCATCTAGCGCTTGACGAGCTTCTGAATCTGTATGTAACTTATCTAGCAAGCTTCGAACAGTAAAATTGAGGCTTTGTTTAAGATCCATATCAGGCAATCGCCGATCCATAGCAACATAGGTTAACATAGAGTCAACTAATTGAAACATGCGTAGTTGTTCTTCTTCTTGGGTATTACGAATAAGTAAAAGGTGTTGTAAAGAAGAAACAAAGTAGTCTTGGGTTCTACTTCCCCGAACTTTTTGCATGATAGCATCGACAATTTGGTTTGGATCATTTAAATCCTTAACATCTGCTTCAGTACTATCCTTATTACTGCTGTTGTCATGCTCTAAAAGATCCTCATAATCAATTATTTCGTTAGTCCGAAATCTTTCAACCTGTTTGTCAATAATCTCATACTGAAACGCTTCCATTTTAGTAAGTATTCGTTTTATTCCACATGCCATAAATTGTGCTCTTATATGGACTCGAAGCTGTAAGTCTTTGTGTGGAGCATCAACGATCATATTGATTAGGAGAAGTGTGGCTACTGCATATTCCATTAGAAGATTTTCCATTCCAATCCCACCATTCCGAAGTTCATCGCTAGCTCCAACAAGGCTTCCCATTTTTCCTCTGCCATCAATTGTGACTTCAACCACACGCATCCAAGCATCAAATCTACCATTTTCGCCAGTTTGTGTTTTGATGAAGTCAAGAGCTTGTATTACCTTCAAGTGGCCTTGTCCATTGCCCCAGTGACACAAAAATGTTAATATCTCGCTGACCAGTTTTCTTGACGTTAATCTAGGTGAGATGAGAGATAAAGCCAGCGCCACGATTACTTGTTGGTGGGCAAGAGCATCATCTGCACCATATCTGTTATTCATGAGTGCTTTCAAGCATTTCAAGATCTCATATTCACGATCATGATCTTTTTCGCTAATAGACCCATCTAAGGGCACAGGACCTTGCGCTTGTCTCCGATTGATTTTTCCAAGCACATTCGTTAAGGCAATTTGGCCTTGACATTCTATAAATATTTGAACCCAACCTATAGGCTGAGTCCGTAGACTAACAGCCAGGCTCTGCAATTGCTTTGCCGTAATATTATTTTGCATCACTTTTTTTACAAACCATTCTGGTGTACCTTCTTCGTCGGCATTTGGTATGACCTCCATATCGCGGCCATTTTGGCCTTGCTGAAAGTTTCCACGCATTGTAGCTCTTCGTTTCTGTTCTCCTTGGTACTCTGTCAACCGATCCTGATACACTAGAGTCCATTTCTTTTCAGGCGGATACGCCATCATCTGGCGCCTCGCCTGCTCTGGTAGATTGTGCCATCCGCGTTTCTGCATTAATGACAAGAATTCTTCTTCAATAAACCTATCGTCATTTGGCTTAGTTGGGCTTGGTGGCTCAAGGATAGATTGAGATACTGAAGTTACCCTAGCAAGACGGTTTGAATCTCGATTTGCATGAATCTGGGGCGATAAATTTGCAGATGCTGTACTTTGCTGTGTAATCGCATAGCCTGTACGAGTTGAACCTGTAGAAAAAACACTTGACCGTTCATTTGTAGAATCTAGACTTGAATGATCAGATGAATTTCTGCCGTAATTAGAAGATTGAATTGTAGAGCTTGTTGAGAATGAATCATATTTTGAATTTTGTCCTATAGATATGTTTGATCCATTAATTCTCGCAGGACCCCGCTGCTGTTGCTGATTCCTTCCCTCATTATGAGTTATTGAGACATTCGGACGACTTCCAAAGGGATACGAAGTCCCACCTGCTTGGTATTGTTAGTTACTATATCGAAATCAGAATAGCAAGTGTTCTATACTTTTACTTATGTGATTCAGTTGAGGATCTCTGCGAGTCATCGGCATTTGATCACCTCTAGGTAAGAACTCTACAGATACAGGTGACTTCATATCTGCCGTTATACTTTCATAAGAAATTGATGTTATGACGCTTGGTACCATATTAATTCCAGACTGATCTATAGCAAGCGCAATACCTCCATCTTCGGCTGAGATAGTAGATGAGGAATTTCTGGTGTGTCTAGCTGATCGAGTCGATTTCGACGAATCAGATCTTGACTTTTCTAGATCTGTCCCCAAAAATTCTTCACTGGTACTTCTTTTATGTTTTTGCCGAGAACGTGAAAGTGAAAAAAGAGACATGCCACCTGGAGTATTTTATTGCCTGAACTCGCCGGATATCTCTGTTTTCACTATGTCTATTTTTTGAGCGACTATTTTAACTTCTTTTTATAAGCTTCTTCTAAGCTCTTTTCCAAGCCTCTTCTTCCAGTCGTCTTTCCTTCATTTATCTCTCGTGCTTGTTTGCTTACAGGTCACTAGATTTTAATTTAGATTACTCTAGCTTCACATATTAGAAAGCAACACTACATTTCAAGCATTTTGCCCAGTAATCCCAATCAAGCTTAAAATCACGTGTGGCTGTGGCTGCAAGAAGTAATAAGTTCGTCAAGAATAGGCCGTACTGTAGATTATAATCGTCAGAATTAGGTGTTTTTCCGTAAATGAGAATATGAAATACAGATATTGGAATAGTTGTGTGAAATGATTACTCACTAAGTGTGTCTAAGCCTAGCTTCAAGGAAATGATTGATGATTCTTTATTTCTAATTGTTGTTGAATATATTACTAGAAAGATTACTGAGATGTGATACTATCGAAACTTTGGCCCATGGACACTTCGTTCGTTAAAATGCAAAATGGTTCTTGAATCGGACTCGCAAGGGGCTTCTCGGAAAGAACGTTTGATTCTCGAAACGTCACAGGTTAGAACAGGCCAGAGGGCTGTTGTACGTGAACAAGGATACCAGAAGCCTAAGTTGGAAAAGAAATAACCTACAGTTTTCAATTTTCAATATTCTAGAGAACTTATCAATGTGTTAGAATATTTCTATATTCTAATATGTAAACAGACTTTATATGTAAAAAAGTTGCTATGAGTTGCTGGTAGCCGATTGGGACCTCCTCTTTCCTGGTCGTCTAGGCGGAAAAGACAGCTGAACATTCCTTGGAAATACGTGTTGGCCCAATATCCATGATCTATATCCAAATGCGACTTACTCCTACTCCAATTGATTTCGGATCGGTTTCTGATTTAGAGAGTTGAAGAATTTAATGATGGGTATCTGGGTCAAATGCAGCACTCTATTGACAGGTGAGGTGTACACATACTTACGGTCACGAATTAAGTAGGAGGATTATTGGGGATAAATCGCTGACAGATCATAAGACTTTTACAATGGAAAACGAGAGACAGACAGTAAAGAAGCGTATAATAAAAGAAGACTTTACCCCTGATACATCTACAAAAACTCACATCCAGCAACTTGACTTTCAACTTCCAGAGTTCCAATTAATTAAAAAAATAGAGGGGGATCGATGCACTTTGCCTGTTGAATTACTTTTTGCTGGTGCTGATTACTCACTTGGTCTTTGCAAAATTCATTTGGCTTCAAACCACAAGGAGCAAGCTGTCTATCAAACACCCATTTATCATTCGTTCGTATTAAGATGATCGTGTCCGTTCATGCCACATTGGCCTCTATTTGCTTCAAAGCAGGAAAATTCGCCTTCTCACTCGCTCCCAAGATTTATGACTGATTCTCATGTGCAAACTTCAAAAAACTGCGTGTAGAGATGGAATGCAATGAATCAATACCCTATTCTTCCTTCCTCACAGGGCCTCTGAAAGGCTATATTGAGCTTTGACATGGCACTACTGTGATGCGGGACAAATCTATTTTTGGACTGCCATTGTCTAAATCAAGTATTCAACTAACCTGATTGGGACAATAAATCGCCAATCGCCATCTCCCATAATACATGCGTCATAACCAGGATATGTGGTATTTCCATAGCAACAGACATTCACCATTGGCATTACTATTGTCAATTCTTACTCGTTGATATGTTGTTGCTGAATACTTTTTAACGAATGTTTAAAACAGTTGTACTTGATTATAGTAAGCTTTATTAAAAATCCGACCATCTGTTTGTGATTTAATCGACCTTTATGAGCATTGAATTTAAAGACATGCATCTTTTTTTTAAGTTTACTCTCATACGGAGGTGCAGGACCTAA
>MCFK01002381.1:0-13883 GCA_003610855.1 Erysiphe neolycopersici | reverse complement strand
TAAAAAAGACCCTAAGGCCAGAGTAAATGCCTTTGGCAATCGCCTCTATGATAGACAAGAAATCGCTGAATCTGCTATGACTACTGCACAGCAAATAATGGAACATAATGCAAATAGAAATAGAAGACCAGCGTAAAAGTTAAAAGTAGGAGATAGAGTATGGCTTAACCTGAAAAATGTTTTGACCCTTAGTTAAAAAAAAATTGTCATGGACTAATGCCAAGTATAAAATTTTAAAAATAGTGTCTCCCGATGTATACGAACTTGATGTTCCTAGTGGAATTCATCCTAGATTTTTTGTTGATCTTCTCTGGAGGGACCCAGATGACCCTTTACCTTCTCAAAGATCAGATGACAGCCAACCACCACTTCTAGACGGCAAACATCCACTATTCAGTGTTGAAAAAGTATTGAGGGCTGATAAATTTAGAGGAAAAAGGCTGCTGTGTGTGAAATGGACTGGCTACAAAGAAACTACATGGGAGCCTAGGGAAAACTTAGTGCTCACAGATGCTTTCAAGGAGTTCATAAAATTGTACGGGGAGGGTGATAATGTGGGAGACCCAAACACTGGCAGCTATACAGGATCAAGAGGTAAAAGAAGGCCGCAAATGCTATCGACCTCAAGTGCATAATTTATAATAAAAAAAAAAGAGAGGTGATGTTACTGGTCAGGGTTGTTAACCGATTGCCCCTCCAACATAAATTAGCGATCTACAAGATTTTGTATGCCCAGTTTGAGTTCATGTTTCACTGAGTCTTTCCATCATAGCTGCCTGCTACAAGGAGACTTTAATCTGTACCACACTCGTTGGTAGTATTCTTGGCCATATAGCCCCACCCCATGATCCCAAAGTTTCGTAGAATGGGCGGACGACAATTATTCCTACCTACTCTCCTCTCCCCTTTGGACAATAACACACAATAGAGGTAATGTTCTGAACCTAGCTCTTGGGTTAGGCTCACTTCTACATCGCTCAATATACTGCATCACAACTCACCTTGACGCCACATCAGACCACCTACCATTACTAACCAAAATTGGATGGAGAGATGCTTCCCTAACAAGTCTAAACTACAACAATTTTCTAGCCGTCACCGAGATAAAGACCCGTTTTCAACCCCTTTAGTTACGACGCAGAATTTGTTAGTTTCTGAAAATATTTCTCGTCACTATACCAGATGCTCAGCAGTTTACTTTGACAAAACTTTCTGTTTCAAGTGGCATGCATGCATCCTGATAGCGAAGGCCATGGAGGTTGCAAATGTTCTTCGAAGTCTTATGAACATATCAAGAGGTGCCCTTCAAATACTCATCCGACAAGTAGCATTAGCTTGTGTTATACCCATCGCTTTATGTGGCGCCGAAACGTGGTGCCCGACCGTAGCAAAACAACTTTGCAAGGTAGAACAGTCTCAAACCTAGTCGAAGGTCATCTCTATCTAATATGAAAAGTTATCCTAGCCTATGCTAGAGCTTTACTCCCAGTATATCGCACGACATCGACAACTGCATTATTTCGTGAAGTAGGTCTCCTACCACCAGACCTAGAACCTAATAAAAGATCCCACCAAGCGACTCTTGGAGTATACAATCTAGATCCCCGTCACCCCTCAAGGAAACGAATTAATCGTTCTTTCAAATCTGGACGCAAAATTTCATGCTTATCTAGATGGATCCTAGCCATGCCTGAAGTAGAATATATTGACCCATTAATCAACCCACTATAGGATAAAGAAGAAAACTGGTGCAAGAGTATCAAACGAGTGACCTAACCTTCTTTCCTTTCCCTAAGAATATTCCTTTCCAAGATATCATTGCAGTTTTAGAAACAGGCCGCATAGAACCAGACACAGGTCCCAACGTCGGAGGGGACGTCGTTATATATCAAGCTGGTCATTTAGTAATACGAAAATATATCTACCCAATCCTAGACTAGAATATATTTGTTGCTGAAGTAGCTACCGCCTTTGTAACAGTAGAAGAAACTCTAAAAACACTCTCTGCACGTTTCGCCAATGACCTGTGGCTACTTCTAGATAATCGAAGTATGCTCGACATCTCCTACAAACATCATTTTGCCTCTCTCGAAATGCGTTTATAACTTTTGCCTCACGAGTTTTTATATGGGCAAAGCGTTCTCGAATCACACACATAGTTTCAGGGGGAGTAAGAGTACACTGAGAGGTTGTGGCAGGAAAATTTTAGAATTATAGCGAGGTTTTTGTCCATCCAAAGCTTGTCGCCCGATAATTAGTTATTACTGAGAAGCTTAGTTAAATGAGCTGTCTACCTTGCACCTTTTAAATCTTTCATCGTTGGAGCGATGAAAATATTTCTCTATAATTGCATAGATAATGCTTTTTAATTAAGGATTTTTTTTTTTTTTTTTCACTTACAATTAAGCTGATAGAGCAGTCATATTAGATACTTTCATATGACGAATGAAAAACTAAATTATAAGCAAACAAATAGTCCTATAAAAGTTTCTCAAAGCTTCAACATTCTAGCCCAGTGATTACTATCACTATACTTACTTATTACCACTACGAATACTACTTAGCTCCGCAGCTACGCATGGCTTTATTTCTTATACGTTACGTTGACATAATTGTAACTTTTCTACATACTGACTTAAATAACTCCCATAAAAAAAAAGTACGAAGCAGAAAAAAAAAAAAAAAACCCCTGTAATATTAGTGTGCAAACTTTAAAAAGGTGATATGTTGTTTCAAAAAAAGCACCAAAGAGATAGATGATAAGACCTCATGTGAATCATCAAAATATTTTTGAGCCATACACCATAAGAACGATTCTCTTGTTTAGCGCAACAATTGACTTAGTAATCGCTCTGTATTATGATGATTTTGTATTCCAATTTTCCCTAATCACACAAAGCTTCAAACTCTCGAAACACAAACACTTTTAAAATCAAAGATACGGGCAATCTGACACAATCCCTTGGCGTTAATTTTTAGATAAGTAGCTCGATGGAGCTCGAATAAAACGGGAAGGTAATATGTTTGAATTTTTCAAAGTTATGGGTACAGTAATTGACTGCTAGAAGGGCAAAAGTTTTTTCAAGAGCCTGTAAAACATCATATTTGGACTAAAATTTTAATCATGGATTTGTGTTTGTTCCAAGCCGTTTGTGAATAAAGAGTATTCGCGAGTAGCATACGCGATTTTCGAACATAGCTATACGCGAGCAGCGTGATACTAGTGATAAAAATTGTACTAAATCACGTGGACACGATTGTGAATGGGTGGAATTGTAATCGGCCGACTTTATATTAAGTTTCTAACTACAATTTTATTTACGCATTGAGGAGGCTCTTCGCTTGCGAAGGTCAGCTTTCTGAGCCTTTGCTTCTGCAATACGCTTGGCAAGTAGAGCAGCATACTCGTTCTAAAGTAGATGAAATTAGTAAGTAGAAAATGTACTTGTGTATTCTAAAACTTACAGCAGCATCTTTGGTACGCTCAGCATTTCGGCGCTTAAGTGCGATTCGGTGACGCTTGTGTTGAAGGCGCTGGGGGGTAACCAAGCGTTGAATTTTTGGTGCCTTTGTATAAGGTTTCTTTCCTTCCCCTTTAGGTTGCACTTCACGTCGGATAACATACTTTCGGACCTAGATTTTGAAATGAATCAAAATTAGCCTCGTCTCTCTCTAATACTCATTCTCTGTATCATATAACTTCAAAGCTAAATGAACAGGCGAAGAGTCTGTACGCGAATTTACGTACATCGTCTTCCTTGATGAGTCCAAAGAATTTTCGGATCTTAGTTGCACGCTTCGGTCCAAGCCGTTTTGGATGGACCGTGTCTGTAAGTCCTGGGATGTCATTTTCGCCTTGCTTAACAATGCTTAATGCCAACACCGAGAGATCCATAGCAACAATACAGCCTCGAACAGACTTACGTTTCCGCTCTCCAGTTCGGCGGGGTCGATAACATGAGTGGCCATCAGAAAGTAGAAGGCGGACACGAGTTGGGTGCATAACTCCTTGCTTCATCGGAAACCCTTGTTTGTCGTTTCCACCAGTGATTCTGAAAATGTATCCCTTGAATTCATCACTGACACTATCTCCGGGTACTTCTGCGCCCATTCTTGATGATATTAGGGATAAAAATTTTTAACCATATTCTCTTTAGAAGTCTAACCTTTTATCCATGAATACACGTAGTTTTCGCTCATCCTCGATTTCTATTAACTTTTGACTGCCATTGGCAGGCTAATACAGCCAATAAGTATCATATTAGAAGTATAAAGATTAATCATGATAGGAAATTGAAGACTTTCTGAACGAACTTACGAAAGAGATATTCTGGAAACCCGATAAAAGTTAGCTAAAATCCTCAATGGGGTATATGTAATTGAAACACGACACAAATCAAATGAGTGACTAACAAGCTTCATTCTCGTTTTTCCTGGATATTATTTCACGACTAACAGATTGTTCGCTGCAGTGTCGTTGTCGACTTGGACCATGAAGATTTTAGGTAATCCTGGTTGACTAACAAATTATGTCGATGTGTGAAAAGCATTTAACCGAGGTCAGATGACATTATAAATCAAAGTCCCTTTTAGCCTTATTTGGACTAAACATACAGAATCCCTGTTGACATGAATTTTTCGCACGCCACTAAAGACGAATTAAGGACTAGACCTAGCAGATGCCTCTCAAGAGAGTGAAGGTTTTGATATAAAAAATTACACTGGGTGATACCGGCAATAGATTAACTAATTCCTCCACACTCCAAACACATGTACCTATCAGATTCTTCTACATGTAACTCTTCAGGTCCTGTAGCAAAGAAAACACACATTTAGCTCCGCCTAGCTAATACTTCTCGAGCTATATGTCTATGTTACATTGTGCATTCTAGATTAACATATATCTCTTGTCGGAGCGTTACTCATTGTACATTAAGCGTTGTCTGATCTATTGGTGTTGATATTCATATTATTGTCATATACTTCAATCTTTAAGAAATTAAATGATTGAGTAACGGTATTTACAGGCTTGTAGCTGTAAACTTATTGATTTAAACATAAAAACCCCTTCATTTCATTTATTCCCATAGTACTTTCCAGACACTTCTTTTTAGCTACAAAAACTCAGCGCAGTATAAATTCGATAAAATAAGGTTACATCGAAATTTTAAGGTAAAATTTATAAAAATGGATTGCAACGTTGAGCTTCAATGACGGTGATGTGATGGTGGAAATGTGATGATTTTGTAGTGGTTTTTGATTACAAGTCCTAAGCAACTTTTCACTTAAGCACCTTCCTTTACTTAGGATACGAAAGAGATGTCTGAGCCTTCCTATTTACTTACTTAGGACAGTATCTCCACGCCAACAGTTTCTTGATCATTAGTGACTCGCGTTCAATAAGTCACTCCGAAAAGTTCATATCGACAGGGATTTGGTGAGTTTAGTCCATATTACGTTAAAAAGGACTTTGTATATAAAGTTTCGTGTCAGGAGCACTTCCATGTCGAGACTTCTACCATTGGAGACCTTGTTTTCCAGCCATTAGGTATGCCAATTTTCTTTTCCCTCTAGACAAATGAAAATTAATTACCATATCTAAACTTTACTTGAAGATTTTTCAATAACGAATCCAGGGAAATAGTTGTGTGATCAAGAATATATGTGAGCTGTCAAAATTGGCCTGCGACAGAACCGGATAAACTATTTATACGCAGATCTTTCTTTCACATTTCATGTTCTTCAGATTGCAGCTTTCTATGAAATTTCCCCTTTTTAAAAAAACCACTGACTTTTCGTCGACCGCCACTGTAGAATAAACTGTATCATGCAAAATGAGGTTCTATTGGTCAGCGGGCAGGTTCCGGACTATGTCAGCAACTCATTACCTCAAGTTCTTCGAATCCCATCTGGCCTCGCAATCCTAGAATTGCAAGGTACTATCAATATTCCAGCCTTAAACTTTAGAGCCGAAGTCGAAAATGCCACAAATGAAGGTTGTGAGGATTCTTACGTTGAAGGGCCCAAGTTTGGACTAAAGCCCGGATCCTCCAAAGGACTCTCAATTGGCCGACTCTTCTTTCCTGATTATGATGAAAAAGACACTAGCGAAACTGAGTGGATGAAAAAAGTTTACTTATACATCGGCTCTCATCAAAAACTAACAGGAGAGGTTGTAAAACTTTCAAAAGCAATAGCTGTAATTCAAAAGAAAAAGAGTGATACTAAAGACAAAAGCAGTATGATAGATGAGACTTGTGTACAGCTCGAAATTGTGGATATTATAAAATACAAGATTCTATTTGCAAATAGGCCAGAGCCTGTTAGTAATCAGAGTTCATATCACTGAGATTGGTGGTCACACTAATCGTTCTCGCAAATGAGGATGTATGCTAGACAGATATACTCTCTATGAGATGCTTCTAGTTCCGATTCCTTTTAGAGAATTTATCCACGAGATACCTACGCCTACTCGAATTAGGTGAATTGAGAGGAGAGAAATTTCTCTTTCTCTCAATTATTTGCTACATATGTTTAGAAACACTATCCAAACCAAAGTGACATCAATATAATCGATGTATATGAAGAGAGGTAAATAGGTCTCATCTGGGAACAGTAGTTGAAACCAAAAGATAAAAAGAGTTTTTGTGTATTTATTCTCCCAAAGGATACCTTAATCTGGTCTCGAGATTTGTCTTCATTGTTTGAATTATTTATTACACCGTGGGTTCGCAATAGCGTGATAGGACTGGTAGAATTCATATCTGTGCGAAATTATGTAATTTAAACTGTAAGAGTGTTTGACTCAATGATGGGAGAGTGGGCAGGGGGTTAAGAGAGGATAGGGGTAAGGATTTAATGTTTCACTAAATTTAAATCTATTGTTCAATTTTGCTTATTATTTTCTATGAAATTGTTTAACAATTTCAACTTCTTCATAACTGCCCATAAAGAGGCCAGATTTATCGTGAATATCTTGAGGAACAACCTCCATCATCCGTTGCATCTTACTATTTATTGCCTGGCCTCCAGCTATAGTACATGTCAGCTTATTTCTCATCATAAATGATTAAGTTCGTACCATTCTCAAAAATCATCGCCATGGGCGCACATTCATACAGAATGCGGAGCTTGCCTTTAGGAGATCTCTTATCAGCAGGATAAGCGAAGATTCCACCATATAATAGAGTGCGATATGCATCCGCAACCATACTTCCAATATATCTTGCAGAATAAGGAGCCATACCCTCTTCCTTCGGGAATTTGAGGTAATCAAAATAGTTTCTCACAGGATCCTCCCAGTAGAGAGTATTACCCTCATTGACTGAATAAATAGATTTAGTTCTTGGAATCTTCATTTCTGGATGTGTGAGAATAAATTCTCCAAGAGCATTGTCCATAGTGAAGCCATTGACATCTCCACCCTTCATAGTGATAACTAATTGAGCAGAGGCACCATACATAGTAAAACCAGCCGCAATCAGTTCTGTTCCGGGCTTCAGAATATCCTCTATTTCCCCTTTAGATCCTGGAGCAAGCTTATGAATCCCAAATATTGTGCCAACAGAAACCCCGGCGTCCAAGTTAGACGAACCATCGATAGGATCACATGCAACTGCGTATCTTGCCTTTGGGTGCTCTGAAAAAAAAATGGCTTCTTTCTCTTCTTCCGAAACAAGCATCGCACATTTGCCAGACGACCGCATAGCAGCTATAAAAAGCTCATTTCCAATAACGTCAAGTTTTTTTTGGTCGTCACCAGTGGTATTACTAGAGCCAGCAAGTCCAGTAAGATTAATCAATGTGGCTCGACGAATGTAATAGGCTATGGACTTGAATGAGAATTGAAGTGCATGACATAGTAAGCTGGCGACTGAGGATTAGTTAAAACAAATAGTCGATACACTGGGGATAACAGACGTGAAATCTCCAGTTGCCTCTTTTTGTTTGACTTGGCCTTCCGTTAGGAATCTAGTGAGTGTTACAATGTTTGTGTTGACTTTTTCAACCCGACTTTCATTCTCCATGACTGATATTTCCAAGAATACTCAACAAGATCCACAGACTTGACAATCATAGATAGCAGACTAGTTTTTAATTGTAATATTAACTAAAGTTGTTATTTATTTCGCACCAAAAAAAAGTCTGGACCTTAAGTATGCGTATGTAGCATTTATGTTCTACAAATCTGGGAAAGAACATTCCTAAACATCTTTTTAAGGATTAAGACTCAGAAAAGCATAATTACAGAACGAAATTAATCGGGAGAGATTACTTGGCGACTCTTCACATGTTGTTTCTTAGAAGCAAAGCGCTTTTCCCAATGGTCTTAGTCTGAGGAGGATTTTGACCTAAGTGTCACGAGGGAAAGCCTCCCACATGAACGGACTGTCTGAACTACAAACCAAAATGAAAATGAAATGAACAAATGTGGAAAATAATCGTATTAGTCATGTGGGAAAACAAGTGATGTTAATTCGGGATGGATGATTAACATCCGCTCGGGGTTGCTTTGAACTCTACAATTCAAGGAATCACGACTGCCCCCCATCAGTCAGCTGCCGACCACTTTTCGCTTAAATTCTACGCATTTACAAATATATCTCTCATCGTCCTTCCGATGTAGTTCTCATAAAATTCTATTGGTATTAGATAATAAATTTGGGAAATGCTTATGATCCCAATGTGATGAACGAGTTTCAAATTTGACGGTGGAAAGGTCGGATCCTTTCACAGCGCCACCAACCGACCAGGACTGAATCAAGATCAAGTGACTTTGTAATATAGTCCTTAGACCCATAAATAACGTGATGTTGATCCTGAGACTACCTAACCGAGCGACAGGAATAAGTAATTATATAACCTTCTCAGAACCCACCTCAATTCCCCAATTTTGAAACTAGAAAATATCATGTTAACTTGTCTCTATACTTTACAATCTGCAGACACTAAAACATTATAATTCAAATTGACATGATTCTAGCAATATATCCATCATTGCGTTTGCAGCTTTTTTAGCTTCCATTACTTATTTACCCGTCCCGATCCCTCTGTTCAGCCTCTGCTTGCTTGATCTGTTCGATCGTAGCAAATCGGGTATTTGGACCACCTGGTACTTTCTTCATGTAAATTTAGTAGATAGCTGTCTATTTAAATATTCCAGTAATTTGAATTTTTGTTGGTCTCGTGCTCGGTGAGCATTTGCCAACCCAAAGACCCTGCTAGTTTTGCCAACCAATCCAATCCACTCTTCCTTAGTTGCCTTCCTTTTATTGAAAGATCTATTACCTCTCTGTTTCCCCCATCACTTTTCGGTATGTTTAAAGATGTCCTGGAGGCCCTATATCTCTAGATAGATTCGGGAGGTGTACAAGATCTCTATAGTGTCGTCTCTAGGGGTTGGATTACTTGCAATGGGTTGAGGCCTTTTTTTGGATTTCAGGGAACGAGACTAGCTACATTCCAGCCACAACGTAGTACTTTGTATGTACGAGCCTCTATTCTGGCCTGAGAATGTTCGACAAGAAAGCGTTGCTTCTTTACAGGTGCTAAGTCATTGAAGTGTGATAGATCCAAAATAGTTTGGCGATAGCGATCCATCAATGATGAAAAAAACACCAACATCTAACCGTCGCAACACGCGATAAGTATGGGGTGGTAGGAACACGAGATGAACACTATTTTTTTACATTTCAGCATGAAATCCATTGTTGTAAGGCTACCATGGCCATCTAAGAAACACAAATGAGCCCGGTCCATATCCGGCTTCGTTTGGAGCGAAATGACGCTCGATAACCGTCCCTGAGCTATCTAATAATTTATCCACCCGTCATCTGATGTTGCGATTGTCCAATCTGGTGTGTCTTCTAGGAACCAAGATAGCTGTGGGCTTTTACCTTTGAAGATAGTCAAAGGATTAGCAATCCTGCTAGTCGTATTTATTGCTTCAGAAACAGAAACCCTTTCACAATTCCCCCCAAAACCCCAAGATCCCCTGCATTTAGAGTCAAATACACCAGTAGTTTCACCAGCCCCTGTTTTTGTCGATCCTATTGCGTCAATTAATGCTGCCACAGCTCAAACGGTATGCTATAATTGCGGAAAATTAAGACACTATAGCATAGACTGTAAAGAAAGAAGAAAAATGAAAATTAATGAAATTCAATCCTCCTCAAATCAAGAAATTTTTGGAACCTTTGAAGCACAATTTGGTCAACAGAGAGAGCATTAATCACATTTATTCAATCCTGCAAATCGTGTTAATCACCAAGATAACACAAATAATTTAAACCTTAAAGAAAGACCTCGTACTCCGCCTCATAGAAAGTCGAGAACCCCAGCATCAGTGTATGCTAATTAAGCTATTAAATCAAACAATGATGATCTTGTTGAACAATAGGTTTCCGACGATCGTCCAGATATCGATCTAATATCTGAAGTTAGTGATAATAACGAGGATAGCGAGTGACTATTAGGCAGCGGCGTTTCTGACGTTTACGTCGTGAGCCAAACAAAAGACAGTCCCTCATTAACTGCCATACTAACTGACCAAATACTGAATCCTCTTCCAACAAATTTTCATTTTTTTCAAGAGAAGGCTTTTCTGAACATCATAGAATTTTTTCCCGTAAGATGAACAGCATATTAAATGTTGCATTTTTTGATGGGGGGTACTGCAATTTGTTACGTTATATTCTCCATCCTTTCTAACCTTCAGTTAAAAAATGGTTTCTTTTCAAAAACGCTAGTCCAACTACAGGGCGTTTCAGGTAAACTTGGTCATATAGTTTTTTGCGGCTGTAAAATTTCAATGGGACTTATAACGCGATCGACATTTGATTTGATTTGTAGGGTCGTACCTAATGGGACATTTCCCGCTCCTTTAACGATTGGAAGATCTATGTTGTATCAGCTGGGAGCTCTCTATATCCCACAGTCTGATAGTATACAGCTAACTAAGTAAACATGATATAGCCTTAGACAAAATAGAGGGTTTAAAATCTGCTTTAGCAGAACTCTCTAAAGGATATAACTATCATGAAAAAATTCATTGCCGCAGGTATAAAAGAAGGCATTTTGTATAGCGGCCAAAGCCCTCATTCAAGTCGTACGATACTAGTTCCTAAAGATGGTAAACTCAAAGGAAGAATAGTTATAGATTTTCGGCAAATTAATATGCATACGGAGAAGTCCGCTTATCCAGTACCAGTGATCCAAGATGAAATCAGAAAAGCAGCAGGTCACAATTTTTATGCAAAGTTCGACCTCAAATCATGTTTCTATCAAATTGAGCTCATTGATCGAGCACAAAAGATTTATTCATTCGTCACTCCTCAGGGACAAAATCTATTCAAAGTTATGCCTTTTGAATTAACAAATTCCCCTGCTCCTTTTCAAAAAGCAATGGACGAGTGTTTACAAACACTTCGTAGCATTACATCAAATATGATAGATTGTATGCTAACATGAGGAAACACAATTCAAGAAACAAATAAAAATACTTCTTTGGTAATGGAACGTTTGCAATCACGAGGCTATAGGCTATATACACGAAAATGTGATTAGTTTGTTACAAATATTCCATTTCTAGGACACATCATAGACAGAAATTGCATGCAAATTAATCCTTCAAAAATACAGGCCATTCTTGAAAGACCAATGCCACGAACAGTTACGGAAGTCAGGGCCTTCCTCAACTCTTATAATTACTTCTGTGATTACTTAAAAATTTTCAATAAATTAACAGGGCCACTGTATAAATTGACCTCCATTAAAGGAAAAAATGTAGTCATTGCACTAGATAATGAGTAAAATACCGCCTGGAAAAATACACATAATGCTTTAGTAACAACACCTATTTTAAGGCCAATGGATCCTCACCTACCAGTTATCCTTGATGTGGATGAATCAGAAAATTATACTGGAGGCATTCTCCCTCAACCAAATGTTCCTCTCACCTCAAAAGTTTGATTAACTTTGCTACAATTATCTATGGATGATGCATTTTTGAATCCTGTCGCATATACAAGCCGTAAACTAAATCCTACACAGCAACGTTATCCTTCACAGGATCGTGAGGCTCTAGGTATGGTTCAAGCACTACTAAATTGGCAAGAATAGGTCGAATGATGTGAAATAATTATCAGAACAGACCACAAAAGTTTAACTAGCATCCGCAGAAAGAAAAATCTGTCAGGAAGAACGCAAAGATTTGTCGATATTATAGAATATTTCAACCCTAAAATTGTGTACAAAAAATAAAAATTAAACGATTTGGCTGATTGGCTATCAAGGCCTCCGGACAAAGTTACAACATTCCCAATTTCAAGATACGATCCAGCAACTGATGTAGAAAATGTAAAACACGATCCAGAAAGATTTTCGTGGATTGACTTACAGAGAATTGCAGAGTTTTTACAACATGGAATCACGCTGCCAACATATCTCAACGTTTATTGGGTTAAGGAAAATTTTACTAACCACAATGGATCTACTTATCGGATAGCTGATAACAAGTTTTTAAAAATATACCAATATGGTAAACTAGAGTCAGCTTTAGTTAAACTATATGAAGAAAGTGCATATTGTTCGATAAGTTATTTAATAAGGGAAGCGAGAAAATATCTGTGGCATCCGGATATAATCTTAGTAACACATGAAGCATTTAAAATGTGTCCTCGATGTCAATTTATGACAAAACCTACATATATACACGAGCAAGATGTTTTAAGATTATTTCAAGCGTCTTTTCCATTCACAAGATGGGGAATAGACCATACCGGCCGGCCCAGTATGCCATAATGGCCAATCTGTATACACCTGTACTGCTATTGACCATGCAACAAAAATCATATGGTATGGCACTTTTAACGCAATCTACAAATACTAATACTACTTCTTGGTAAAACACTAATCAATCAAACTTGGACACTTTCCGATATTGAACAACTAGTAACTGATAATGGCCAAGCTTTGTTAAGCAAAGAAAGACACGTTGTCATTCTGTAAAGAAATATCAATTGAGAAATTTATTACTAAGCCATACCGTCCTCAAACAAACGGGAAAGTTGAAAGTTGAAAGATTTAATGGCATTATAAAAACCATATTTTACGCTGTATCTTCTAATAATTAACTACGTAACATGCAGTGGATTTAAGAACAAGCTCTAAACACTTATAACCAACGCCCCAATTCCACAGGATATTCTCCAACATTCCTAGCTTTAGGAGTTACCCATAAAGAGCCTCCTACCCCTTACTTAGGAGAATTAACTCCTACAGAAGAAACCGCCTTTGCTTCAGATCTTTTTAAATTATACAGCCCCAAAGTACAAAACGCACATTTGAATGTAGCGTCAAGAAGAGCAGCTAGGGATGAAATGAACTTCGTTCATATTTACAAGAAAAGAGAGCCAGGCTTAGAATTTTCGGCAAAGACGATTGGGTCTTTCAACAAAGGAAAAGAGACCATAAAGGAGAACCGTTCTACAACGGTTCCTTTATAGTTGCTTATACCACTCCTCAAAATAGATATGTTTTACGTACTCCAGAAGAATTCACTCTCCAGAATGAATACTAGGGACAACAAACGTTTCCAGTAAGTGGTACCTACTACTTCCATATATCTTGGCCGTATATCCTTGCTTTGTTACTTTTTGAAAGCTTCGATGCTGCATTTGAATCTATTAACACCTTTGCCGCTGCAGAAGGCTATGCTGTTGTAAAACTTCAGCCTATTTATGATAAGCAGGTTGCCAAGAATCTGCGACGATACATACTCGCCTGCGATAGGTATGGAAAACACAAGTCCTTGGCTACAAATCGCGCCTCGGGTTCTCGAAAAACCGATTGCCCTTGGCGAGCAAATGTTTGCCGTACTAGTG
>MCFK01002377.1:20008-31810 GCA_003610855.1 Erysiphe neolycopersici | reverse complement strand
ATAGAGGTTCTACTGTAGTGAGATGCAAAGCAAATTTTGCTAGAGGTGACCGATGAGAAGAATTTAAAGATTTTTTTCAGATGTCGTCCACTTAAAAACTCCTGAGGAGTACATGGGTCGAGTCAAAGAACTCAAGACTGAGTTCAATTGTAAAAATGAGGAGTTGTAAAATCTCCCACCAATACCAACCCCGGAAGTACTAGAAAGATGTAATGAAAAATGTCTCGAGCAAGCAGCTGTTGATTCCGCGCTTGGCCAATGGCTAACTTCTAAACAGAAATATTGTACATGCCTGGACCAATCAATATATTAATGGGAATATTAAAACAACCTCTAGGCTTGAAGGTGCACATGCTGTGCTCGAGAGATGGATTGAACCGCCCTCTAAAAACTTAACATCTGTTTGAGCCTCCGTCGAGCAAGCGCTATCAGATCAGTTCAGATCAACAAGATCAAGATAGAACGTACTATCGCATTAACAAGTACACAAGCTGATCTATCTAGGCAAATATTTTATGAAGTTTTAGGCAGAATATCCTATTATGCTCTTCATATAACCCGCAAACAGGTAGCATTTGCCCGAGATGTGGATCAGCAAAATCGAGACGCTAGCAATCTCATCTGTACCGGCATCTTTGTCAAGTCGATGGGTATGCCTTGTTGGCATATCATCAAAGTACGGATTTCTCAAAATCAAGGTATCTCATTGCTATTTCTTAAAATATGACAATACTAATTAAATTTTTTTCATAGCACAACCTTTTACCTGTCGCAGATTGGCAGGCTTACTCAAACCTCGCTCCAGACTATCCCGTGGCCCGGAAGTTAATATTAAATGGGTTTTGGGAACAACTGCCGGGGCTCTTACTTTTGGAAGCAGGTGCAAGAGAGCATAATCAAATCTGTCAGTGGCGTAATACAACTATATATTGTCTGTTATGTTTGTTTTCGTTTGTTAGATCTTGCTCTTTTTTAGTTGAATTCTTTTCACCAGTGATTTAAAAAAAAACTTAACAGTAAAATAATTGGTGCACTAGTTCAAGTCTCATCTAGACATATTTATTGAGGCAGCAGGTTTCGATGCGTTGTCGAGGCACGCCAAACACTCTATAAAGGGCTTTGAGGCCAGGTTTGGTGTTAATAATGATACCAAAAATTGTGCTACACGTGACAAAGCCCTGCACCTCGTCACCTGTTAGACACCCGCACCCATGTGTTACGCACTCCTTAAAAGTTATGCGCTTATTTACAGATGAATATGCTCTAGAAGAGCAAATTTATTATTATTATGTTAGTTAAAATAAATATTGATCAATTATTTCAATTGCTATTTCATCAAAAACTCAATGAAAAATCGATGGACAATTTAAAAATATTAATTAGTTATACGATATAACATAATTATTGATGACTATGTAATCAAATTGAGGTGCGCTATCTTTATCACAACCAACAAAAGTAGGATTTGACCCTGATAAAAGGGCCTCAGAAATTGATCAAGTACATGCGTCATGGCCCCAGGTGATGCAGATTCTACTAATGTATCTCTCTCGACAAAGAGGTAGGGAATAGGAACTCCAGTTCCGTCAAACTCTGCAAGAACAGCAAATAAAGGAATTCCTGCTTTTTTTTTTTTTTCAAAGCTAGCATCGATTACTATTTCTTTAGTAGTTATTGATAAGCCATCAATAGAAACACGAATGTATATACCTAGGCCACGAAAGTTGGTATGGGCGATTATCTAATGTCCGTACTTATAATCAAGTTCTTCAAAGAGCAAAGTTGCAGACGTGAATTTGTCATTAGCACGTTTGCAAAACCTTTTGTTCTCTAGCTGCCGCTGATAATAAATTTGATGTTGTACAACGTCCTCAACGTCTAGCAGCCCTAATGTCTGGAAATTATAAAATATCTCAGACGCCGTTTGAAACGAAACGCGTGCGTTAACAAAACTTCGAATCTTGGAGTTCGTTGAACATCTCTGTAGGGAGTAGAATATCTATGACGTAAACTAAAAACTAGAGTCCGTTCATTTAGGCATGGTCGGAAATGAAGCTTACTTCTGCAGTCAAATCTTGTCATGCGAGTTTAGTCTCACAATCTATTTTCTGAAGATTTTGCAGTCAACTCAGAACCCTGACGGCAACGAAAAGTATAGCTTAGATATGGCCTTGGGTTGATCCTAACTAGCCGGAATCGAAAGCCAGAGCTTCGTCAAATTATTTTAACCAGCTGGTTGATGGCCACATTCAAAACAGGTCGGTCTTGCCTACTCTCATCTGTTATTTCTAAGCTCGACACGTAAGTGACTAGAAGCTGATCTGGGTCAAATGTGCATTTATTATCCAGAATCTTGGTCTCAGACTATTGAAATACTTTAAGCTCTTTATACGCATTAAGAATGGGTAGAAAGACTCCCGCTGGATAGCTCCAAGTTACAACTTCATTTGTAAAATCGTCTCATAGTTTATAGAAAGGCAATGATGGCTTTTTCGTATGCCGTTTACACGTTTTATTAACAATTCCCTTTTGTTTTCAAAAAAATCTTTAATGGCGTGCAGTGAGGAGCACTTAGGGGAGAGTTGATTAGCAGATTCTATTTTCAGGTTCGAAGACTTGATGAAAGAAAAATAAGTTAAAAAACTTTGAAGTTGAGCAAAATCTTGATTCATTGTTCATTATCGCCATCTGGAAAAGCGAGATTTTCATATTAGGATACGTGTCAAATCGGATGTATATAAGTCCGTATTTATTTGGTAAGAAATATCAAATATCACGTGAAGACCAATTTTTAGTAGCACATTAAGGTTCTACGCATTAATAGGCCCTGTCAGGGTTGATACAAATGTTAGTGTTCCAAAGCACATTTGATTAAGAAAAAGTCGGTCAATCAGATTGGTCTAAGCTTAGCCCATGCATAGTCTAGGCCAATCAGACTGACTGAGAAACTTTCCGTTTCACATTCGTGCTACAGAACAGGTGCTATGATATCCAATATCCATCATCTCATTTGAATGTCTTTTACCCTTCGTCAAATAAATAATGCGCCCTAATATTCCAAATGACGCTCTAGATGAGTTGCGTTTGCCATATCTCCAACATATATGAGTATATTGGCTTACGGAACATCTAAACTTATGTTACGATTGAAAATAGTTGGTTTTAAGCTTGAGACTTTCCAGGACACGAGAAGACTCACACTTTGTCTATAATATACAAAATAATGATGGCGAGAAAAACCATGATAAAGACCTAGCCTTATATCCCGCTGCATTAACATAAATAGCAACAGAAGCTTATCTGAACAACTAAAAAATCACGAGATATTATATCAAGTGATGTTCACGCATGAGGTTTTATCATCCTTATATTTATATAGAATTGCTTTATTTGTATTCTATATTGGTGCGGTAACTTATTTGGTTTATTGGTAGGCGAATGACGAGAGGATCTTCAAGTCACGAATAGTCGTTTTTTCCATTTAAGAAGGCACGTAATTTTTTCGTTTGATATAATAAAGTTCCAAAAGAGGCATCTTTATGTCTATTCTGTCCAATTCATACCTAAATCTCTTCATCTTATATTCATCAACGTTCCTCTGAACAAAAAGATTCACCTTTTTTCGACCTCATGGTATGATCCTATGTAGTATATGCCGAGAAAAGTAAGCATAAAGCAAATATTACTAACATTTGAAGGACAAAAATTAATTGTGTCTTGTACTTGGTACGCTTTGTTGAATCAAGCTGAAGAATTCGTTGGACTGGATTTTTTAGATCACAAGAAACATGAAACTTGATCTAAAAGTTGATATAATTTGATAATTACTCAATGATCAAATTAATTCATTTTTCACTCTACCGCCCAGCCATTATGTCAACAATCTCATGGTATTTTAACCAAGTCTCATGAAGGGGTCTTCTATTGGGCCAATCTGTTTCATTCTCTTCGACTTCTTTCATGGAGCTGAATACAACACTTGCTCCTTTGATTCCAATAACCGAGCTGCTAAGAGGGTCATTCAGGATATCAGTATTGGACCGACCTTCATATTTTTCGAGATGTTCAATACATTTAATAGCAAGACGGACGGCACGAGTACGATCCATGGGAGATGGTATACCGCCTTGCTGTACATGACCAGGTATACTATCACGTGATTCAAATCGATTAGCTGCTTCATTGCGAATAATATCAGCTATTAGCTTGGCACTATAGACAGGACTAGCCTTTTCATTCACAAGAATAAGTTTCCCGGAGCGAGAGTGACCTGAGTCTTGTTTGAAAACATTTTTGATATGTTTTATATCATCCGCAAGCATATCAATACTAATGCCCTTTTCCGGAATATATACAGCTGATGCACCTGCAGCAAGACCAGCAAGTATGGCAACGTATCCAGAGCGACCTCCTTGGGTTTCAATCACGAAGATACGACGGCGGGTTGCTGATGCAGAAAGTTTAACAGTATCACAGTAACGGACAAGTTCATCAAGGCATGTATCAGAACCAAGGGAATATTCGGTGCCAGGGACATTATTTGAAATTGTTGCCGGAAGTAATGTCATAGGAATACACAAGGATGGATACTTTTTTCTTGCAATCCGAAGTTGCGAGAGAGCATGAAATCCTTCAAATCCTCCAATGATAAAAAGTCCGTCAAATTTGTACAATTCAAACAACGAACCAATATGATCTAAACCCGATTCCGACGGGAGTTCCCGATTAGTACCAATTTCAGATCCGCCTCTGCTAGCCCATCCATCAACTTCAAGCCAATCAAAATTGCGAACTGCACCAAATGGTTTGTCCCCATGATGACGAGCAAATCCAGCGAACCCGTTATGGATAGCAATCGGAGTGTGGCCTCGTGTTAGACAATATGCGACAGCAGCTCTGGTTGCGGCATTCATACCACCAGCCGGAGCTCCAACGTGGATGAAGGCGATTCTCATATGCTGCCTTTGTTAGCAAATGGCTACTGAAGAATCTTTAATTATTTTATCTTACCTTTTGGGAAGGTAGTTGCAATTGTGAGTTAAGACCCAATGATGTTGTCGTCATGTAAGAATTGTATAAATCGATAAATTCAGTATCACGTAAGCTCATTGCTTTTTTGAAATTTTTAGCTTTAATCGCTATTGAAACTTCATGAGTATCGAGAACTGCTTGAACGAGCGGTTTACGTGTGATTTTGTTTTCAGTAATTGCAATCAATGGTGTAGGCGTTTTGGGATTAGCTTCAAGCACAGCTTTGACAGCTTCAACACCCTGTAATGTCGCTAAATAGCGATCAAAAGCACAAGCTTTGCCTCCTCTCTGTACATGTCCTAGAGTTGTAATGCGTGTGTCCAAAGCAAGGCCATTTTTATCAGCTAAAAGTTCTTTCACAATTTCTGATGAGATTTTGATTCCTTGAGCATCTTGAGCACCTTCTGCTACTATAACTATGGTCTTTCTTTTTCCATACTCTCGTTGCTGCAAGAATTAGCAAAATATCGAGTGACAAAATACAACTTACTTTTTTCACATTCTTACACATTTCATCTCCCCAATTGCCTGCCACTGGGTTTTCTGGTATAAAGACAAAATCTGCACCTGCTGCAACACCTGCCATCAAGGCAAGCCAGCCACAATGTCTTCCCATGACTTCAATTACAAATGCTCTTGAATGAGAAGATGCTGTAGCTTCTATGTAATCTACCATTTCACATATTCTGCTTAAAGCAGAGAAACAGCCTATAGTTGCATCTGTACCCGACATGTCATTATCGATCGACCCAACAATACCGACAATGTTTAAATATTGAAATGAATCCACCTGCGCTTGAGTTAAATCTTTTTTCTGTACCAACTCTTTAAGTAGACTTGGCCATTCGGCCCTAAATTTATCAGCTCCTGTTAGAGAACCATCTCCACCGCAGATTATCAAAGCATCTATTCCGTTGAGGATTAAATTCTTTGCACCAAGAAGCCTTCCTGAGCGTTCATAAAAACTCATACACCTTGCAGTTCCAATCAGAGTCCCTCCTTCTGAAAGCCAGCCTCGAACATCTGACCATTCCATCTTACGAATTAGGTGTTCCCCTTTGACCAGTCCCTCGTACCCCTCATAGATACAGTATGCTTCACACCCACTCTTTATAGTATATCTTACTACAGCTCTGACAACTGCATTCATACCAGGAGAGTCACCGCCGCTGGTCATAACGGCAATACGACGCTTTTTGGCTGTAGAGGGCGGTGATTGTTGAGTAGTTACCATTTTGGTCGAGTAATGAGTTACTGTCGAAAATTTCTAGTTTTTCTTGAATTACCGCCAGGGAAGTAGAGAAGATTTATTGGGAAAATTTATTGGGAAGTCTTCAATAGTTATAGAGAATGATTATGTTCCTCTTGAGACAAAATAATACCGAGCTTCAGGCTGATCCCTGCAAAGTTGCGTAAATAAAAGTTAGCTTAGCGGCCGCCTCACTAAGCCCTTGGACAGTATCTTCCAAAACGTTAGGTAGTTGTGTCAAGTTTTGAAAACAGATAGAAGATCAAAGCCCGTCTCTGAATTCCTAGTGAAATAAGGTATTTGTTACTAGGAATATGCATTTATTCAAAACTCTGGAACTGGAGATCTGAGAAAGAGAAAGAATTAGAAACGCGGTTGCTTCAATGCGAGGCCCACGGTATCATTTCGGACTCATTTAAATATTATCCCGCCAATCAAGGCATCTCAGAAGCGACATATTTTTTAGCTTGCCAAGATTTTGATATTCATGATGAATTGTCAGATTAGGGGATTGTTCAGTTATGGGAATCATAGATTGTGTAAAGAGAATTGTTATGGATAAGGATAAATACTCTAATAAAATCATCTGCGACAGTAGTTAAACTGGAAAACCCCTGTCACTATCATTAGCCAAGAATATACCTTTCTGGCTCCTCTCATGACAAAAGCTCATGTGAATGAGCCTCCATCATCTGCATATATAATCATAAATGGATTCTGCTGAGATTGCTATCGAGAAAGATCTTATACTTTCTTTAAGTTCTGTCCAGACTCCGAGCAACCACACGACTTCTCTCTCGGACAGGATATCGCGGATTAATTTTCAAAGAGCTGATCTTGGAGGGTTTCGAACCATCACTGACGAAAATTTGCGAGAAGAAATAGTTGGAAAGAAAACCACTGCTGAAGAGAAATTTGAATCAGATGGTGGCTCCAGTGAAGAAGAAGATGAAGACGATGATGATAATGATAATGAACACGACTTAACTAAAGAGCTTACCAATGTTAGACAAGAGCTTCTTGGTCGCATTGAGTATATAACTTGGCTTCTAGGAGCTAAGAGTATGCTAACCAGCACTTAGGTCAGCACACCAAGCTGCAATCTTTGCTCTAAACTTTGTCTCCTTAAGCTTATCAAGGGATATGCCTGCGCAAGCAACTTCAACGGTCTCACCAGAACTTCAGAATCTGATAGGGTTAGGAACACTTGGTTTTGATAAACTTAGTGCACCGAAAATTACGGAGCATAATCACAATGAAAATCAGAAAATTGTTATCGGATGGCAAGCCCAAAGTCTGAATAAAGTCGTGGATTCCATACTTGCTTCTGCAACAAGACTAGAAAAAGAAATCGGGCTTGAGACTAAGTATTGGGAGCAGATCTTAGATGTGAACAACAACGGCTGGGAAATTTGTCGCTTGGTATCTGAAAAACAAACTCTAGGGGTGAGAATTGGGTTTTCAGAAGGTGACTAGAGCTATTGATGGAATTTCAAAATATTGTCGCTAATTTTTTTAGCATCACAAATGTTTCAAAGCCGTTGCGTGGCTGCTTTGCGTCGAGACTCAGATGGCTCTATTTACCTCGATCAAGGTCTATTAGAATTAGATCCTCATGCCATTCGTGTGCGCATTCAAACAAGCAATAGCGAGACTGGATCTACTAATCCACCTACACTTACTTCGGATAGATCTCCAATCGAAGCATTCATACGTCAAGCACGAAATTCCATCTTTGCAGAAGAATTATGGCAAGAACTACAATATGAAGCACGTTTTCTGAACGCTTTTGGAGTCATCTCCGGTGTGTCAACAATCACCTGTGCTCTAACTGCATCAAAAAGTTTTTTAATTGATCTCGTTCCATTGTCATCTAAATCATCTAATAATGCCGCATCTTCAACTTCACCTACCAGATTCGATGATTATTTGGCTCAATTTTTCCTTATATCCCTTCAACTAAACCTTCGATGGGCTCACCGTCAAGCTCGACGCCAACGAGCCCAACAGCAATCCACAACATCAAAGCAAATTTCAGAGCCATATCCACTTATACGTCCTATTCTAACGCGTTTGGCCCATGAGCGCACAATTACCAGCTTATCGAAATTTATCCTTCCTCTTACTACTACTCTGAAGAAAGCTTCTATTCCTGCAAGCTGCACCATCAAGCTCACTTCGCTTCCGCCTTCTACATCACTTGTCAAAGCTGAACAAGTGCTTACATCCCTTACTGCACATCTAGAATCCATTACTGTTGTTAAAATCTTACCAGGCATAGAGTTTATTCTTGTCACTCGTACTAGTATGAATCGTGATATGATCCCTGCCTTTAAGATTCAAATCAATAACGATAATCCCATGAATGGCCTATGTCCACCACCTGCAATATTTCATCAAGTAAATGAAGTCCAGGAATGGATATGCTGGTATATAAGCTGTACTCTTACGACGTATCTACTTGATTCTCTACCAAAACTAGAAGAAATGGAATGGAGCCTATCTATAGTTCCTAATGTGCTTAAACGTGAAGCTTTTGGCCCCACTAAAATCAGCCGTCATATTTCTGTGGAACTCTCTCAGATTCAGGATAGTGATAATAACAGAAAGGGGATAAGACTGCGTGTTTCATGGGAAAAGAATGATGGAAGCAAAGAGATTGAAAGCTTCCTTTGTGGTCCATTGATGAAAAATATAGGAAAAGAATGGATGCGGAATTGGGGTGGATTAGAAAAGTGTGATTGGGTAACATGGTATGAACAAGATATCAGAAAAGGCTTCAACTTTGGTGATGAGAAAATTCGAGTTAAAAATGCGGCAGAAAAAGGTTTTCTGGATGTTGTGGGATCTATATGGAATTATCCAGTGGATGTGGTTAAAAATAGTGAAGTGATTGTCATATGATCCTATTACTGATACATTGATATAGAGGCATACTAGTTACATGTTACGATACAGGAATTTGACATGCATGATATCCTCTGAGCATAAATTGGGTCTTCGGGTACAGTGTGTGTCATAAGGACCTAAATTGTATGTCTATTACCAGAAATTGGAACTTTATCGTATAGAGGCAAAGGAGAACTTCAATCAAGCTATCTATGCAATTTGCATTATTCTAGCTTTCATCTTTAGCAGGTAAAAGTCTATGCACCAGTTTTAACTCTAAATATTGACTCTCAACTTCAGACTACAGCTCCGTCAGCACAAGTCCGACTCGAAATGAGTTCAATAATTTTTGCTCTTAAAACTTCTTCAATTTGGCTTGACTTTTATTGAGGTAAGAACCTATATCTCTTGCCGACTCGTTTCTCCAGAGAACCACATGATAAGGAAATTCAAGTAATTGCACTACGTATATTTTCTGCCATTGAGTCCCAAATTTTTTCCAAGCGAACTAAAGCAATCTTTTGATCTTCAAGATCTTTTCTTAATCCAAATATACGGCTCAATCTTTCATATTCTTTGCCCAAAGAATTATACTAATTCCCGTGGTTTTTTTTTTGATTTTACAATCTTTGATAAAAACTGGGAGTCGAAATGGAAGTTCTAACTTTATGATCTACAATATTACTCAACATGAACAGTCATACACTGAATATTATGCTTGCAAACAGTAATATTTTCTGATGGGGAACAGCGTAATCGCTTCTAACAAGTGTATATATTGGAGAACCCTAAGGGGGCTGATCGATAAGCCTAATTAAGACAAAATACGATTTAGGCTTTTCTCGGTTGAATTTTTGAAAATACAAAATACACGTGTGCAAAAACATAAGATTTATAAGTTTTGGTTATTTCTGATTAGCTTCGCTGTTCTATTTCATTTTCTATTACATGACGACTATTCTTTCGGCTGATTATTTGCTATTGAATATTTACCTTCTTTAAAAACTAAAAACTAATATCGTCTTCAATTTTCTTTCCTTACTTTTCTAGGTCGACCTCTTTTAGCTTTAATAGGCTTTTCTTTCTCATCGACATCGTCTTGGAAACCCTTTTCGTTATCCTCTTCTTTAATCCTCTTTGTTATTGGTTCTTTCTTTACCAACTTATTATTTCTTTCCTCGCAGTCATCACATGATACAATATCTTCTTCAATTTTGATGTCATTTTTATCAAATGATTTGGACTCAGGAATAGGTTCATTTTCATTTTCTGCAATCTTCTTATCTTTTGCCGAAACTCGCTTCTTCTTAACTGGTTTTTCCGTCTCTTCTTTAAGCTCTTTGGAATCCTCAGCATCCGATTCTGTATCTACATATCCACGTTTCTTTTCAGACTTTTTTCGGGTTGTTTTCTTTTTCTGTTGTGAAACTTCGGAATTTTCAGATTCAAGTAAGTTTTGTAATATTTCCAGCTGAGTATCAATCTTTGAAGTTGACGCTCCATTAGCAAGTTTAACCTGTCGTTCGGCTGCTAATTCATCTAATTGCTTTTTCAATTCAATAGGATCCTTAAGGTTTTTATCATTTCCAACTTTCTTCTTGGATACCGCTGAGCGCAAACCAGTGCATCCAAGTTTGTTCATTTCAGGGTCCTAAACGAAAATTAGGATGAAGTAATCAAGTCTTTGAACAGAGATTTAACTTATACGCCTTTAAAATCTTCTGGGTCTATGAAACCCTGCGTAATAACTCGCCGAACCTTTTCTTGTAGGTCGGGGTAGTGTTCAAGGCTACTTTTTTCATCTATTCCTTGGTAACCATCTAATACGTCCCAGATATATTCCCCGGAGTCATTATGATCAAGTGCGTTTCGAATGTTTTGAAGTATTTTACCCGTTACACATCCCCTAGCAACTATTATTCTTACGTCTAGAGATAGAAAGTTATGTATAGTAAAGGTAACAGTAAATTGACGTATTCATCTGGACATACCAATGTCGCCATCGCCATGATCCACCACGGTCTGGGATATCAACCCATGTTCCTAAACGCAGTTCTCCTTTTCCAATCTTAATTCCAGCTTTTTTACAATCGGTAGATTGACAGCCAGCTCGTGCAGAAGATGCGACTTCTATCAAAATAACTCGTCAAATTTGCTACCTACATCCACAAGATATAGTATAAAGATGAGGCTTCAATGTACATAAAAAATCTGGTGCATATTATAGATAAGCTTCAGGTACTAACCAACACGGTAAGACATATCTCTCAAGGTTGAGTTGTTTTGATGATGCGTGTGTTGAAGTTTGATTTTATAAATTTCTGGTGACCTATGACGTGACGCGACAAATTTATGCTTCTGATGTGCAAATAAATTTAGCAAACTTCTTTTAATCTATACGAATTGAAATCGGTTAGAAGGTGTCAATTCCCTTCCCAAGATAAACTTAAGCAAGAAAGGTTCAATTTCCGATCACAACGAATCAACAACAAAAATTAACTAAATTTTATTTCATATTGAATCTACATGTGATTACCTTTGTTTAATCTTTCCTGAATAGTTGAAATATATATTGTACAGTAACCTCCCAGTTAAGTACGCATCTTGAACCGAAGATCTTTGTGCGTACTTAA
>MCFK01002377.1:0-19923 GCA_003610855.1 Erysiphe neolycopersici | reverse complement strand
TACTTATCTGGGAGGTTACTGTATGATGATCAAGGCCTCGCTAACGACACAAAGACCGTTCAAACTAATCACGTGTCATTTAGTATCACAACACACAAGACTCAAGACTCCCCTTGTCTGAGCTGGTTAGCATTAGATACTTCCACTGCTCCAACAAGACCGTCTTTTTCTTGAATGCTGGCGCCAGCAATGGCTTTGTCAGCCTATCTACTAGTATATGTGATCCACGAATCCATCTACCCTCAAGCTTTCCATACCTTTCTTCGTCGACTATGTGTTAAAAAGTCCACTTTGTGTCTGAATACATGCGTTATTATCTCCCAATAGAATGGTTCTAGCTATCTCGATAGCTGGCTGCATTGGCTATTTGCCTCACACTTGGCATCTCTCTAACTTTAGCTGATGGTTTTCTTATGTTACAAATCTGATAAATAAAGCATGTGCAATTTAGTTATAAGATGGTACCTAATATTCAAGACTATGAGTATTTCATCTACAGGAAGTACCAGTAATTTGATAACCAAGTAATTGAGGTATTAGTCAGCCTGCACTGTACAGCAAATGAACAGCTAGGGGGTGCGCATTAAATTTATTTTAAATTTTGAAAATACACCCTATCACACATTTCAATAAACTTAACAAATCATTTCCATGCTAACTCATTTTCTAAAAATACAAGATACAATATTATTGTACAAAAATATTTCAAATGATCATAGTTCTCCTATAGAAATGAGCACCACCCAATATACATACTAGCTAGGAAAAGTGGGTTAGTGGCCTGTTTGATCAACTCATCTACTTGGCCTTCTACACCAAGAGGAACACTTTCTCCGGGTAAGAGACCCTGTACTTTGCGTTGTATACTGTTAAGTACACCTTGTGCTGTATCAGGAATAGAGATGGCATTAGCTTTCTTTTTTTTTTCCGACTTTCGCGATAGTAAATCTAACGTAGGATCATAAATGAATGCCTCAAGAATCGTCATCAATGTTTCTTCGTGTTGACGAAGCAATTTAAGGGTCAATTCGGAAGACTTGCGAAAGGGTCCCTCGTAGCCATATACACCCATGGCATCTACCATATTATGAGTTAATCGAAAAGGGACACGTTCCGGCTTAGCAAATGTGAGGCCCTTTTCAAAGAGACAATTAAAGTCTACGTGGAAGATTCCGCCATTACCCTCTTCGAATAGAATATTCTCACCGTGTCGATCGCCTAAGCCGAGAATAGTGCCCACCATAGACATAACAGCACAAGAGCGGGTATATCGTAGACGAGCTGTAAACCAAGAAGATGGCTCTGGAAATTGCGATACGAACCATTGATACATGACCGGAGGAAAGGCCCCAAGAACTTTCTCAGTGAAGAAAGATATTTTACCCCCCGACTTGCAGGCCTCCTCACATAAAGCTTCAATTTCTTTGTAATTTGGTGAGATACCTCGAGCTTTGTATAAGTTAAGTAGGATATCCCTACTTGTTTTTAGACCATCCACCCATTCGATAATACCACATTCTTCATTCAGGGGGGTAACTGCATATGTTTTAATGTACAACTGGCGTCTGCTGGATTCCGCGTCGCGTTTTAATGATCGGTTGATCATTCCGTTGAACTCCATAAGTCGCTGATCTTTGCGTAAATCATCCTTAGGTTTACACATCAAGCCATAATTGCGGCCATCAGATCCACGTGCTGTTAATTTTCTTGGTTTTTGAAGCGAGCTTAGTACCATCACTACATCAGAAAACGAGTTTATTGTCACCACATCTCGTGAAAAAGCCTTATGCCCTTTCATATTTTCAGTCAAAGTAGGCAGAGTAGCGGTTAGAACACTCTCGACTGGAACGGCCATAAGGCTAGGAAGACAACTTCTGTTATGAAACCTTAGATCTCTGCTTAAGCTACACCATATTGTGCGACTACCATGGAAGTCACCTGCTTCACAAGCTTGAAGGAGGTCATTAGTAAGTTTTTCTCCGTTCTTAATCAGAGATTTTATATCTATAATCCCAGGAGCAGACTTTTTACCGGCGCGGATAAATTGAAGGACAGTCATACCACGCGCCTTACGATCTTGTTGTTTTGATTGACAGACAGCAAGTAGTGTCCACATTGATTGCTGAGGATATGCGTCAACAACTCGATATATTATTTTAGCTAAGTAATTAAAGACCTCTTGATTTGGATGAGCAATTCGAGCGACAATTTGCGGAAGAGCAGTATAAAAGATGTAGGCTGGTAATCTCACTGAGTATTTTAGAATACGGGAATGAATTTGTTCCAGATTCTTTTTTTGATGCGAAGTGACTCGATTTATAAAGTCTTTAGAATTTCCATACTTTGTATCAAGAGGCAAAATAACCTGAGTGCCAAGCTCAAGCCAAAGAGTGAGAATACGGGGCAGTGTTTGATTTATGTATTTCGTACCATGGGAAAGAGAACGAAGATAATTTTCAATTACAAGCTTTGCCATCTCTCCTATTAGAAAATGCTCATTCTGGAGTTCAGGAGCTAATTTTTTTTCTGTTTCGAGCAATTTATTATAATGACGTCCAAGATAATAATGGCCTTTCTCCCAATTTGTGTGTGTCCTTGCTGCAAGCTGGTACTGCGTTCTGAGGGTAGAAGATTGGGTCTGCCCAGCACTATCTAGCCATTTAGCAAGTAAAAGATGTGCTCTTGCTGTGAGTAAATTCTGCTGCTCTGATATGTCAACGCCAGCAAGCTTTAAGTCATTTGGATTTTTGTTGTGCGTAATAAATGCATTTGACTCAATAGCTCCTTGGAGACTCTGAGTCGCTTTACGGTGATGGCCGTCTCTCCACAAAAGTCGTGCATGTTCTATAGTAGCTGACTCATCACCTAGTTTCGATGCCTGTAGAACTGAGTTGAATGACTGATGGCTAATATTACCTTTTCGAGAAAGCCGAGCACTTGTAAGCCAAGAGGCTGCAATATCATAGTTTGAAAAATTTAAGCTATCTTCGTATCAATATATGTCTAGTATATTTAAGCTCTACTAACAAACCTTGATAAGTGCATTGCGGCACGACGAATCCCAAGTAAGTACTGTTTGTCGTTGAGATACGCACCTAGTACCTCGATTCGATCATTTAGTGTTCTTAAGATATTACTTTTAATAGGTGTTTCTAAATCTGTACCAGCTATCATTTCTAACTCAGTGAGTACGTGTAGCTTGAGCATTGTATCATGACAAACGCTCAATGATGATGTTGTCGCAATGGAAAGAGACATAGAAATTCGTTCTCTAATTTTTTGAATTCCCAGCTGAAAATTTTCTCTTTCTTTTCGTTTTAAAGCAAGAAGAACACGGCCAATACTGATATTAAAGTCTTCTGCGATTGAATGATTTGCCATAGAGACATATTTTTCTAGGATATTCCATCTACCTGTGGCCCAAGAAGATTCAACGGCGAAAGGTAAGAGTCTAGGAACTGTTTCATCTGTGTAATACATGCCTTGAACATAATTCAGTAATACATCTATTCTAATTAGTCCTCAGTTTAATCAGCTATGAGTCACATATATGCAAACCATTTTGACCAGATTCTTTTAAACAAGTTAGGAGATTCAATTGAACATTTATATCATTAGGTTGTTCAGCAAATTTAATTTCATACCAACTTTGAACTGCTGTCCACCTGCCAGCATGTCTATGACATAGGATTTGTTGATCGATATCAAGAACGTGAAGATGAGCTGATATCCCTTCAATTCCATCCGGTTCATCGATTTGGTTATATATATCTTGTAGCCGTTGAAAAAGGGCGGTTTTAGTTTCGTGTCGTTTATCACTCTCACGTATGTCACGAATATGCTGTTCCCAATAGAATAGAGCGCGCGAGTACGATTTGCAATCTACTGCACGATCGGATATAATTTCTGGCGAAATCATATTAACAACTGATTGGATACGTAGTATAGAATCGTCAACAATCAATTGCCGAGAAATTTTGTTTCGCTTTTCCTGTATCCATCTAGCAAGGTAATCGAGTACACGAAACACAGACTGACATCTTGTTAGAGCACGATCAACATTGGTCAAAAATATATGAATGAAAAATATCCTACCTCAATACAAAGCTCAAGATCTTCTCTTGGAATAATTGAATCAGTAGGTAATTTATAAATAAGAACAGCAAGGAGTTCAGTGCCAATATTTTTCCTCTGCTCTTCATCACCAGCAACGATTACGTGTAAAATAAGGTATGGAAGGAGAAAGCTTGCAATTGAAAGATCTTTGATCCTAATTGCTCGGCATAACGGGGGAAATATATGCTTTGCAGCTTCAGTGAGAGGTGTACCGAGCAAATTAAGTACAAAATTTCGTAGCCATGGAATATATATACTGCACTGTTTATTAGACTGTACTTTTTCAATTTTACCCGGTCGAAAAATTGGGAATTCATAAATTTTGGGTTCCATTGCTTTCAAAGAATATTTCGAAGTTAAAAATGGTGTAAGAATATCCTGTATAGTTCCAGGCAGGGAGATCCATTTTAAATATATATGATGAGAAGAGCCCTTGTTATCACCATTAATTATAGGAGCACAGATTTCCTTGAATCGACAAATTTCCAGAAGTTCTTGCATAACATAAGACATAAAACCTTGGAATACGGTATCAGTGGCAGAGAGAAAAGTGGGAACAATGGCTTCTTGGAGAAGGAATAATACAAAGTCTAGAGTCTCATCTTCATCCTCAAAGTTACTGATCACAACCATCTCTCTTTGCTCTCGAACAGATTCCACCCTATTGGAATCTAAGCAACCAATGATACCTATACATTCCGCTGAAAGTAAAGCAATCTGTTGGTCTGAGTTATTAAACTTGACACAGGTATCCAAAATTGATCGAACAAGATCACAAACAAAAGTATCAGGCTGTTCACTGATTGCTGAAGATTGTACAAAGGATTGATTTAGCCGAAGATATGATTTTAATTCAATCAGAGCTTGAGTTACCACATAAGGATTCTCATGGCCAATTCTGCGGCTAAATATCTTAAAGCCATTTCCAACATCAGTTGGGTTTCTCATCTTATCAAGTTGATGTTCAATTTCATACAATCGGGGACAGTTCGATAGTGATGGAAGATTATCAATCATATTGAGTATGTTTTGTGACCTTTCTCGAAGAAGATATTGTAAGACATCCTCGATACGGCTTTGAGTAATCTCATCAAAATATTTCCAGTGCTGGATGATAGTTGAAAACGTACTCTCTAACATGGCTTCAACATCTTCATCATCTAGATTTGTGAGCATAGTTGCCCAAGCTGAAAATGCAGATGCTTGAAGTTCTTTATGCGAAAGAGCAAGTTGTAAGCAAGCACAGATCTATTGGTCGTTCGTTACTTATTATCAGTTCACTTTAAAGATAGAAAAAACATACTTGTGGTCTACCAATTCTACTGTGAGCTTTTGCAACTTTCACCAATTCCTCAAGAGCTTTGATATTACGCTTTTTTTCTGTAGTGGACTGCTCATGAGCCGTGTCAATTATAACCGCTGAGATGTTTGTGATAAGCCCTAGGATATGTTGCTCCAGAAATACTCCTACTGGATCATTCTCCCTATTTTTAGTATCGGGTATTGGCGCTCTCTCGGCCAGAAACATTAGTGCAAAATAAATCTGAAATAAGTTATTTAAGATAAATACTCATCCAACAGCATATACCTTTTTTTTTTCATCGTCGTGTGCTTCGCCGGCAGCCTTAAGCAAATAAAGAGCCTGTGAAGCTGGCTCTACTCTCATAAGCTCATCTAAATCAGTATCTTTAAATCTTGGAGAAGCATATCTCAAATGAGACATGATATAATTCTCGGTATCAGGTATGCCTTGTATCATCAATAGAGTTAAAGTTGGAACTAGATTAGATGATTCAGCACATGCTAATCCGATGTCAGAATCTTTCCGTGCCTCAGATATTCTACGGATAACATCGATCTTTTTGCCCATTACAAGCCACGGAATAGTGTAGGACTGTGTAAGCAGAAGGAATTCAGTCACAGTCATTTGAAGTAAGTCAGCCATCATCTGTGTAGTAGTGGGTTTCACAACGAGATTTTTAACGGCTTCGTTAGCGACTGTGCCCCAAAATGGGGAAAAGAGACGCAAAACGCTTAAATCAAGTGCTTTTGCGAGCCTTAGTATCTACGAGAGATTTTAGGTAAGATTGATAAAATAAGAGTGAATGCTCACTTCATTAAACGCCGCGCCTGAAACAATAGGATTTCCGTGGCCAAGGTATTGGACTAGAGCTAGCAGAACAAGGTTTAACTCATCATCCATAGCTATTCTGGGATTGTCAGTCACAATAATAGCGAAAAGTTCATCAGAAATACCTTCCAATCTGACCCCATGTAAGGACGCAAGATTCCTGTAGATGAATTCCTTGATCAGTAGGAAATCTACGAAGAATCTCTAGAGCGCAACTTCTATTTTTTCTTATTATTTTGTCAGATGGTGAGCCACTTAGAAAAGCAGTCACAGTTCGGCTTCAAAACATATTAGTATGGAATTTTCATTACTAGCAATTTGTTTACTAACCTTGCCGTGACACGAAGTTCTCTAATAGAACTTTTTAAAGATTGGAAGCACCACTGTGCTAAATCTGAAACCTCTAGATCGAGAAAATTTGGGTGATCAAAATGGAGCGCAACTTTTCTAATCGCCATCATGGTTAAGACACGACATCGTCTGGATTCAGAGAAAGCAGTAGATTTAATAAATTTTGTAAATATAGTAATGATCTCATTGCTAATATTATCGTAATCCTGTTGATTTAGTATGCTACTCAGTACAAATTTCTTTCCCTCACAAAATTGGCAACATAAATATTTGATTTTGGCTTGCTCACGCGTAACAGTGAGATAACCAAATACCCCACAAGGCAAATGGCCAAGATATTCGATAGCTTTGTAACGATCCTGAGCACTAAGAGCAACAAAGTGCTGGCTAGAAGATATCAGAAATTAGAACTCATCTCTCAAATTAACGTACTCAAAAATTTCACTTAAGCCATTTAAATTAGTAACTCTCTGTGCTCCTAATATGTTGTATAGCTCTGAAATTATTTCAGTCAGAAGCAGATGCCGTTCATCATCAAGTTTACGCTTTTTACTCGGGGGAGTTGCATCGAGATCCATCTTACTTTCCTCGTTTGTATTATATGGGCCTAGACTCGGATGTCTATTACCTTCATCCATAATACTCTCGTTCGAATAATTTTCCTGAATCTTGACATCTATCTCTCTTTTAATAGAGCATGTCTGACAAAGAAGACCACAAGCACTCTAATGGACATCAGCGTGGAAGCGAGTTAAGAGCTCTAGTATCCAACCTTGAACTCTGGAATGAATATCGACTTAGATATACTATGATTAAGTAGCGGCACAAGATGAATGGTTGTTATCCGGCGTACACTATCATTTTTTCGACAAAAATACTCTAAATCTATAAGAGCTTGAGTAAAATTTCCCTGCAATTCTTCAGAGAATTCTACTTTTCTCTCTAAGATCTTTGCACATGTCAAAGACAGTATACTGTAACCCTTGCGTAGAATAATTGAAGATGCGGCGCCCTGAGTATTAGATAGAAGAACTTGAGTTGAATTCAAGATAAGATTATCAATATTAAGATCAATATTAGGAGAATTGGTCGCTGATAGTAATATTTTAAATAGTTCTTGGGCCTCTACAAATGAGTCTAGAAGCCAAACCAAGTAATCTTGAAAAATTATAGATGCACTCAGCGGCTGGCTGACATCGCCCATAAAGCTTGTTAAGGTAAGCAGAAGGTGGCAAACATGTTTAAGACAGTTGTAGGTGCCACTTATAGAGTAGGTGTACCGACAACTGTCGATACCACTGTTTTGAGAGTCTTGAGAAAATGAACATTGTACTTCTTTAGGTGGAAGTGTAATTTTGAGGCTATCGACTTCATGTTTTCTTATACAAGTCAAGATTGCTTTGAATATTCAGTTAAATGATCTCGTAAAGGAGATTTCACATACTGGAAACACAATCTTTCAAATAATCAAAATAAGCAAATCCAATATACCACAAGTTTGGAATACGGCAAGTAGACTGAAAAGAGAGTAAGAATAATTTTCTGATTTTCTCCGTGAGGGTTTCACATCGTGCGTGACCAAGTAAGCCTAAGATCCGTGGGAAAAGCCATACCCATAGTGGTTCTGATCCACGACCTTGGAAACATTCTCCAGGGGCCAATTTGTAAGTTAGAACTGTAGGATGAGAATCTACGTTAAGACAAAATAGATCCAAAGATTCACCAGCCTGACAAATTAGTTCTTCAAAGTTAATAAATGGATCACTCTTTTGCAAGCGCTCGAGCACAGCTCTAGAAAGAACATATATTAGTTTATGGATATGACGAAGTTGTATTTCAGGATCATCAGTTTTGGAAATACTATTTTCAAAGTCTGATACTTCGGTAGTAAGCTTTTGTAACTCAATTGATTCTGCCTGTGTCGAAGATTTGTTGGCTGTTGTTACTTTGCTAATGAGCTGGAAAGCTGTTGATGATGGTGGTATGTCACTTGTCGTGTGAGTTTTTTGTTTTAATTTCTGCACATTTGTTGATCTTGGTGCCATCATATATTAGCCATTTTAAATTAATGTTAATTCAAAAGGATGTTTGGAAAGTTTCTGTTTGTGCTCCAATTCTTATAGCGGAACACTCGCAATGCCAACTGCGAGCGCCAAGTCACATGAGAAAAGCTGCATAGATGTTTCTTTGCAAGCCCCAATGACACTATGAATCATTATTTTTACACCACTCCTGGCAACAATTTGGGTGATAATCAAAATGGAGCTTACTATACCCCGCTTAAGAACTTTTCAGGCAAAACCTTTCAAGAGCAGTACAGATAGTAATAGTTTTGCGGCACGTTATCGGCGTGTACTCGCCAAACATCCTTTTCTCTTATTTGGTCTCCCCTTTATAACTACAATGGTTGCTGGATCATTCTTCCTTACGCCAGCAACAGCTGTACGATTCGAAAAGCATGATCGAAAGGTGAGACGAATGACTCGTGAAGAAGCCTTGGGGATTGGGAAAACAGGCCGGAAGGTCGATATGAAGGAAGAGTATTACGTAAGTTTTGACTCTCTTTGGCAAAATTTAATACGAAAACCCGACAAATTTAATGTAGATTTCATATTGGCTAACTGATTTAAATCATTAGAGGCTTGCTGCGAAGGATCTCGATGATTGGGAACAAAAAAGAATTAAAAGGTTACCAGGAGAGCCTGATGGAAAATTATGAATAAGAATTAATGCTTACTACGTTGTGATAAGTCACAAAATATCTCGAAAGCAAAACCTAACTCATGATAATTTAAATCAAAAATTGGGAAAACTTTTAGAGCCTACAAAAAATAATGATGGTGATGACTTATTGTTATTACCGTCTACAAGCCACTAAAAACTTCACTAATTTGAGTATCATCAGCGGAATCTAAGATCAGATTCTTTAATTTGAAAAGATGCTAGGAAGTTAACGATCAAGCCCGAATTGATAGAAGCGCAACGTATAGATGAATAGTATGATCCTTGACACTATTTTATAGCAACACTATAAATATATTCTTTGAGATATATATCGGAATCTTTCATATTGAACTTATCTTGGGTTGAAAAACACCTTAAGCAACTGAAAGCCTTCTTGAAAGCCACGAGTATGAAGACGATGGTATTATCTCTCGAGCTAACAAGACCTTGTTTTGGAGAAGAAATCAAGCATTTAAATAATTAGAGTTGATCCAACTTCCTTTGAAGCTATGATGTAATGAATGATGGATTTTTTAGAACCTACTCGGACGATTGTAAGAAATCTTGAGCGCTGCTGACTGGCTCTTAAATTTTTTATATCAACATGCGGAAAAGAAAATTGTAATCTCCCAAAATCATCTCGAACAATTTATCTAATTTGTTAAGGAACAGGTCTTAAGCGAATCGTTGCACGCTGTATCACTCTATATACATTAAAATTAAATATCATCTACGCAATCATTGTAGCACTGTAAGCTGTCACTCAGCTGTCAGTCTTACCCCAGTCTACTATTATGAAATATGTAGTGCATGGGAAGAAAGAAAAAATATCGATGTAAATAGGGCTCATATAGAAGATAATTTTGATGGTGTCTTAGATGGGCTATTCACGTGAAGCTAGCTTAAATGTTTCATACAATAGCTGCGAGTCCCTTCGGTTTGATTGCTGGACACATTTGTCTTGATGAATCAACTGTGCTCATATGAATAGAATTTGGCCTCCCACAAAGGTTGGTAACGCCTATTTGTTTTTTCTCTATGTTGAGCTATTTATTAGACCATCCTGAAGGGGCTTTGAATATTCTGCTAATACAATAATAATTGTCTCTGCCAACTCACCAACTAAATGTCATCTTGAACTCCAAATGCAACTAAGACAAATGATAACATGGAATATGAAGAATAGATAATGGGATGTGACTTGAAACCACTAAATAAAACTTAGGCACAGAATATTCATGGAAGAAGTAAATTGTTCAATCGTATGTTTGTTCTTATGAAGGTTCTGGATAACTTTAAAGCCTCAACCCCTTTTCATTACGATTCCTATCCCATATGATATGTTTGTATACTTGTAATTATAGTTAAGAGCCAGGTATATAAAGCATAATCATAGTGTGAAAGATGCATCCATGACAAATCTTCTTTCTATTCGATCAAGACTAAATCAAGCTCGAGATCCATGTGTAAATACTTCCACGCAAACTCAATGGATCTCGAAATTGATTATACAGAGCCATCTACGAATACGTGCTCAATACTCCCCTCTCCCTCAGTACTTCAAGCATCTTCCACTATTTCTCCTCCCACCACACCATCCAACTTTGCCGTAAACGAAGACAAAAAGGGTACTAAGGCTAGTCGACTGATGCTGAATCCGATCGCTCCTTTAAAACGGGCTGCCCATTACTTTACTGATGCAACGACTCAGCCACCAAGAAATGAAGCTTATCAGATCCCTACTTACCTCCTTAATGAGCTACGAGATATTAATCAAAGACGTTATGATCAAGAAATATCCTGACATATCTGCTTTTCTATGTTCGCGAGTGTATTTTATAACGTCAATAGCACACTTGGGATGTACTAAGGAGACATCGAGAAGCAATAAGCTGAGTTTATACGAGACTACCTACAAAAAGCTATTGCTCGTCTTGCTGCATCAGAGAATTCCCTAAGCCTCTTCATATCCCACTAAATGCTAAGCCACCTATGATAAAAGATCGGTGTCCGGAGAAGGATTTAGAGAAGAAAAATAAGCTTCCGACAGGCATCCCTAAACCACCCAAAGATACTCAAGGACAGAACTCATGGGCAACTGTCGCTCTTGATGGACGCATAAAGTCTTGTGTAGCAATGACTGAGCTAATAGCTTCGATAAATATAACTATGGGTGACCAAAAGGAAACTTAAAACAGTTCTAAGTCAGCTGTGATTAAAAATAATACAAAAGAAATTATTTGATAGTAGGCTCTTTGTTCTGCTTCCAGTAGTCCACAAACAGCACAAGCTCTCACCATCAAGCATGAGAGAAGTTATTGTTAAACGCATAGCAGGCTCTCGGATCCTTGTAAAATATTAACGTACTCGTTTAGATTTTTGCACCGATTCCATTCAAGTTATACTGCGCTGGATAGGCAAACAAATACTTTGGCTCTCGTTTGTTCACGGAGAAAGCAGTCGTCTCTATAATCTGTATCACTTTCCATGGTCCAGAAGCGAAGCCAAAAATCTCAGAAATTTTTATTAGGATACATCAATAAGTCATCAAAGTCTGCTGTAGTATTTTCTCGTTTTGCCGTATTGTCAAAAGCTTCAGTAAAAAAATCAACAAAGTCCTTGGGCGTCTAGTCATGGGGAGGATGAAGTCTATAGCTACGGGCTAACTTGGCTGTGTCTCCCTTGGTATTCTCAAAGATATACTCTAACATTTGTTCATCGTCAATGAATTGGTGGTGTTACCATCGAAGTCGATTTGAGATATCATGTTGCCACAGCGGTCTATCACCCTCGCTACTATCATTTAATTTTTGCACCTCAGGGAAATGGGGGATATGTTGGATTTTCTGAGAAAAGAGTTGGATAGAAGATAACGATTGTCTGTCTTGGTGAATACCCCTAGAATCTTCTATTTTTTGAGATGCGGCGGGAGCATTTCTTTTTTGGTAACTCCTATCTTTTTCTTGGGAACTTATCTGTTCTTTAAAATAGTTTGTCATTAATGGTTGCTGATGTGCTCTTTTCTCTGAGTTATACAATTAGAGTCTAACCTGACTTAACTCACGCAGAAGACTCTTCAAGTCCAGAGATTCCTGTTCATCATTTTCCTTCTTTTCTTTTTCTTTTTCAATGTTATATTCTTCAAGTTCAGGGTAATGTGCTCCAGGCGTGCGGCTGGATTCAGGTAGGGCAAGGGGTAAGTTCTGTAATGGTCTTATTATATGATGAGTACGTGAGATTCCACCTATATTAATAAGGTTTTTCATAGGTGAAATGGAGTATGATCTAAGTAAATAAGGATCTCTCTCATGAGATTTGGGTGCTATCCTTCTCTAAGTGCGGTTTAAGTCTTCGTCAAATATTAGGTGGTTGTGTCTGATCTTGACGAAATAAAAAGTACGATAGATTTGAATAGGCTTTCACAGGCTGGAAAGAAGTAATAGAGACCTGTAGATACTGTGACGGACTGTCGTAATAATGATTCAATTCGATACTTAGAGTCTACAACTATTGAGCGACAATACTATTTAATATTTATTTATACAAGTTCTAGGGGAAAGCTTTGGTTTGATAGTCTTCTTACGTTACTCCTGTATATACAAGGAATTAAAAATAAGGATAAACAATTAGCACGTGATGCTAACGTCTCGTTTAGGACCTAATGTCGATAATCTAAATTGGCAGATTTACACTCAGAAGTCCATCATGATGCACCTCTTCCACTTTTCTTGTTTGGCCGCTTACCGATTGCTTTCAGTGCATTTTCTAGAGTTCAGCTTAAGCTTTTTGTGAAATTTTCTTTTTCTTCGACTGTGCTTAAAGATCCAAGTAAAGGCAGCAATCGTGAGAATACCCGAGCAAAATGTGGTAAATTAGTCTTCCATACAGGAAGCTTACCACTAGAGACAGATGAAGCTGATACAGTTTGCTTTGGATTTGGTACAAAACCACATATTGGGAAATGGTCGCTAGTCATACATTCCTCTGAGCCAAACCATGCCATTGCCTCTTTTATATTAGTCCATGCCAAGTCTAGTGTATTCTCGACACGATGTGTAAGTTCTCCTAAAATCATACAAGTGGGGTGAAACTCCTCCGCCCATTTCTTTATGTTTTCACCTTGTCGATAATAACTGCTAGCACTAGTTTGCCAGGCCCCGTAAACCGAGTTGAGGTCACTTATCGCAACCGATCGGGAAATTGATGTCTAACTTAAAAGTGGTCGTATAGCAGTGGGATCAAATGGCGCTTTATGGAGATTCAGAACATAATTTTTTGCTCGGAGTTACTCGAGCCTTTTTCTGGCCATTGCGAGCTACTATAGCCCATGTGTTCTCACTTATCTGGGGAATTTTTGGTATTTTATGAGCTTCTTTTATGTTTCCTCCAATTGAGACTGTACTCTTTAAAATTCGGGGGGTTGCAATAGCAACTTTCTTTGGTATATTTTTGTTCTTTCCCGATCCATTACCACTACCTTTAGTCGGACGAGAGTGTGTTGGGACTTTTGGAGGGATGGGAGAAGTATCGACAGGAGCAAAGTTAGCTAAAGGCAATTGTAGATATGCCTTTAAGGCTGCAACTTCTTCTATTTCGATTTCATCTTTAAATTTTGCAAGTGTAGTTTTAATGTTACTAATGGCGGTTGCACATGTCATTAGACGTGCATGCCAGGCACGTTCACGACGTTGTCGGATCCCAAATATCTCATATAGTTCCTTGGGGAGGAACACATTCTCGGTATTGATCTTGTCACTACAGTTCTGAGTAGTTCTTTCTAAAATAGGACGCTTAGTAGGGGCAACAGACTTGAGAACTGATCTGCCAACTGTTGTTTCTGGTGGATCCAAGTTTGATGATGGTGAAGATGGCGCGATAAGGAGAAAGGAGCTGGGAATTGGAGGAACTGGAGGAATGAGGGGAATGGGGGGTGGTTGAAGGGTCGATTCCGTCGAAGGAGCTTGAGATTCTTATGATATTTCCATTGAATCAGTTATTTCTGATTTCCTTTTTTTCTTTATTTTTGCGAAAGTGTCAAAATGAGAACCATGGTTAGTAGTAATGATCATTTAGAACCGCCACATGGCTAAAAATTTTCAGGCGTCAGTGGAGACCGCTACAGTGTAGTGAAGACCCGCAAAGTTTATAGAATTATCATAGTTATCTGATTAAATGGACATGTCGTTGCAACGCATGTCAGCTAATCTGATTCCTGATCTTTAAATACATTGTATCCTGCGAGGGGGAAGTCTCTGACCACGTCAGCTTTAGCTCTTTAACATTAAACGCCAGAATTGTGGCCCATATTGGATAGAGTATCAGGCCTGTTCTTCAGCCACAATTCGAGGCTCAAAATTACTAGATCCTAACTATAAATAACGATAATTCAGTCAATGATAGCTCTGAATCCATGTGTTAGTCTGCCGATGTGGAATTAGTTGACTCGGAAATTGAAGATGATGAGATCCCACGTCTTGATTTGCAAGAATGTATTCCAATAGTAGTTTCTATCGCTGAACTCGTGAAGGAAGAAGAAGTAATTACCATCGTAAAATATCTGAAGGTTGATTTTGCCAACAAACTGAATCATTCCAGTAATACGAATCTTCTAGAGTAAATTATCCAACGGATGAGATAACGATCCATGGCGTAACATGGGCCAGAAACAAACACTCTGCTATGACGCATTATAGAAAGGGTTGAAATTAAAATTAATTCCTGTTCACTCTATCGACACATTATCAATTGTCAACATCACATAAAATATATATACTAGTCGCCAGAATAGTAATTTCTTCTCTCTAACTTCGCCAATTAGTTTCCTCATAGTGGCTGCCCTCTCGCATCGATTTTCCACTCGTAGTATGCTTTATATTAGTTACCCTAGTTAATGTTTAGTGCCCTAATTTTTCTGATGTTCACGTTTTTCATGTAATATTCATCAATTTGGTTTATGTCTACAGATACTTTGCTTCTATCTAGAATAATAAAAAATAATTACTTTGAGAAGAGTTTGTATTCTTCATTACAACTCACGACTAAAAGTAATTCTCACGTCCACTCAAAAAGCACGTGGCCGGCACTCATCCGAATTCGATCTGTTCCGATCGGTCTTTCGATGCACGGACTCGACACTTTTTGGATGAACGATTAATCTCCGGTGTCTTTCAAGCATCAAGTCTTATCATTTTTTATTTGATTGAAATATAGTGACCTGCAAAGAAACCATGAGAAACAACTAGGATATTTATCCTCCCCCCAAGAGTCCTGTGCCGTAAAAATACGATGGACAACTATTCGAACCTACCTCGCTAGGTGTTTCAAAACTTATGTCCACTTTTTTTAAAAAAAATATATATATATAATTACCAATAATTCCAGAATCGTGTGAGGCGATAGGTTTTCTAATATCTAGTCATTTAGATAATAACTCCCGACTACCTCTAAGAGAGCCTCCAAGAGATTTTGATGTAAAGTGAAAAAGTTACAACATCTTCATAGAAACAGAAAAGAAAAAAAGAAAAATATTCTCTGTTCCTGTGTAAATAAAAGGAGAAAAAAATAATAATAATCCTAATAATAGAAATTTAACTTAGCTTGATGCCATCACTGGCGTTTTGCTAGTGTTATTCATTCTGGAATATTTCAATTAGGCGATAATTTTTGGTTGTGATCAAGTAGTTCGTGTTTTCTTAAGATAAGCTTTCAGTCTCGTAGGGTAAGCTACAAATAACCAGGAATATCGTCTTCTTTTACATCTTCCTACGGAAAACGTCCTCCATAAATCGTTGTATGTCTTTTTACCAATTTTAATTCCCGATCATGTAATTTTCACTACTCTCATATCTATCTTATCTCATCAACACTATAATGTACATTTCAGCGTAGAAGATGAGAGATTTGGTGTATAATACTTAATAATTTTGTAAATAGAGAAAGATTCTTTCGTCCGAAGACAATAATTTTTTAGTGGTGTAACTCATAATTGCTGCAGTTCGCTTTAATTATTGAACTACATAATAAGCTACATAGTCAATATACAAACGCTCAATACTGGTTATTTTCCTTTTCATATTATCATTTTTTCCTTTCTTTTTTTCTTCTCCAGTGTCCTATTGTATCCAAACATAGCCGCTTGAAATTCAAAATTTTAGTTTCCGCGTTTAAGCTCCAAATAAAAACAACCCTATTCACAGTTAGGTATTTGGCACCATAACCAAAATATATGAAATAAAATGAGTTGCTTTATCCATTAGCTTGGCAAGGGAGCAAGTTGAGCGGTTATTTTCATCTTGGAAGTTTTAGGAGATCATCGGAAATACCATTTCATAGAACCAAGCCCTCATTTATTTTATACCATTTACAGATTCCAATTTCTCGCCAGCTCGATGCCCTCGGCCAATGTTGCCACTCGAGCATCTAGAGCAAAGCCTTCTTTCTCCCAAATCTCACACTGGGAATATAATTTTTTTAAAGGCAGGGTAAACACTTCAATAAATTCATTTTCCTCAAGCTCAGGCTTAGGCTTTTGGTTTAGGGGATTATTCATGTTTACAGTCATGTGTATCATTTTAAGGTTTGTATTGGAGAATCCAGGATCTAAAACCGCAGGTTAGGAAAACTAATTGCAGAAGATTGGAATCATAACCAACTAGAATAAGAGCTTGTACCATTGAGCATGACAGAGGTTGACATTGATATTTCCCCAACATAGCCTGTCTCTTCCTTGAGTTCGCGTATTGCAGCCTGCTCTGGTGTCTCTCCTTCATCTACTAAGCCTGCTGGGATTTCAATGCAAACAGCATCAACTGGGGGCCGAAATTGTTTCTGAAGCACTATCTCTGGTCCTATCATATATTATTCTTAGATGTAGATTAAGTGCTTAGTGCTAAATTATGGAGAATTACCAGTAGATAAGTCGAGTATTGCAACAATGCCGACAGCGTCAACAGAAGAACTTTGAGGCCGAGTCTGGCGCTCAGCATATTCCCATGTTCGTTCCGTACCCAATGGATCTTTATATGTCGTGCTAGACAAGGACGTTATCTCAGCTCGATTCTTCGAAGTAAGTGGACTATGCCAGGATTATTCTCACAGCATCAGCTGAATCCATTTCGCATTTTCATTTTTCTGGATTATCAGTAGATTAGCTATTTGGCTTCCAAAATTCAACGATGTGTAATTGGAGCCATTGAGCTAGTGTACAAAAGTAGGACATACGAGAGGTTCATTCCTGAGGACCTTTGCAACGGACGACGACATAATTTGAGCCTGAGTTGTTCAATACAAATATCAAAAAAACGAAGGGTATGTTAGTGGCAGATTGATCTTGATGGAAAGAACCTCTGTCGACATGATTTTTTTTTTTGGTAGATATAACCTTTACTTTTTGAGGCATATGTAAGCCAATCATACCATTTATTTCATATAACAACCCACCTTTCACTCCTCGCAACTGATTAACCAGTAACCATGTGTTTCAGCATGGGCTTTGGATTTTTGTTTGTTTTATAATGCGCTGCATAGCGCATTACATTGCATCACATCACGGAACCATTCGGCTTCGCCTGGCCCCAAGCCCCGAACGCGAAATCGGTCTATCATCACGTCAACTGTCAACTAGCCCGTGTAGTCGTGAACTGATAGGCTCAATTCATCATTTGCCAATCAGCACATTCAAGCTATTTTTCTTTATGGGGCCAGGCTCTATTAAGGACGCTGATTGGCTTTAATAAGGATTTGGTCTCAGCTCCTTATCCGCGACTAGCGCCAGTGGATCGATGATTGCGGACAATTCCGACTCAGATTCAGGCTATGTATGATTAAATTATAATATGTGGGCTCGAACGATGGATTAGCGGTTGCCAATGGAAGTCTCAAAGAGACGAAGATGAGAAGCTGCGGGCTCATGCAAGGTCCATTCACTGATAATTTATTTGTATGGCTTAGCATGGCCAAGTGAGAGAACCTACAATCCTCTCAATATCCACCCACACCTATCTATCGATGGATGAGTGATCGTAACTAAGTGATCTGATACGTTTTCTGCAAAGAAAAATTGAAGCAAACGGAAATAGAACGAACGAACCAGATGAATGAGGCTAACCGTGGCTGGCTTAATAGCTCTGGAATAGGAGACTTGCATAGCATGCAACAACAAAATGACTGCCAAATACAAATGCAATTCCATAAATTCTTACTCTGCTGGCTGGTTCTGCCAAAAGCCAAACGAGCTGATTAGTGGAGAAGGCACAGGGGCTATTTATTGACCCACTAACCCCAATTAATATAGCTAGCATGATTTATATTCAATTTGAGTTTGAATCATTGGAATTTTCTACGGTGTTTTCCACATATCTTCACACACTATCATACATCAAATTCCATCTATTACTTAACTTTTGATTTTTAACTGGCATTTTTAAGCTTCTTACATGGAATAATCTATGTCAAGGAATAAACTACATTCCATTAGAGAGATTTGACTACTTTAACTGGGCAATATCTGGAAACTTCAATTCTGAATGAAGAAATCATAAACCCAGGTACTCCTCGTAGTTGAGTCCTCGCTTAAAGAGTTGGCCTAGTCTACCTCCATCTATATTTCTCACTCTCAGCTCTCAGTCTACTGCTGCTTTCTTTTCTTATATTTCGAAGTCAACTCAAACGCAGAGAGAGGCTTAAATAATGAAAATCATAGTTCAACTTTGAACCATGATTTGCATTAATAATAGTAATGACGAACATGTCGATAAACGTCAAGTTTGTGTCATTCATTTGATATGACAAAAGAGGATGGATACTTATGTTTGATATCTGAAAGCTGCTTAAATAAATATTTAAGTGAGTTATGAGAAATTTCTATTAAGACTAGACAAAGCCTCACTTACATGCTAAGTGATAACTCGATAAACAAACTCGGGATGGGTTTAAACATCTTAAGTCCCCATCCCATTTCGCTTTGTTAGAGACGCTGTTGGCTAAGTAATTAGAGCATATGGCACAGAAGTAGTCAATTCATACTACATAATATGAAACTTTCATAATTGACTTACAGGGGTAATTAAAATATGTAAACTTTAGTAATTTATTTACTTTTAAGGGTGGAACAAGCAAACAGATTTATGTTATATCATTTTAGACCTTGGCTACTGTCACCAATAGTGTTAAGTGAACTAGTAAGTCTTCTGAGATCTAAGTGTTAGAGTTCCTGTCAAATCCTCCTTATTCATCTACATTTTGCAAATTTGTTCTTGGATTGAGTTACAAGTAACTTATTTGAGATTTAACTGGTTTACCTGTTAAATATAAGTTCTGTCTTCTTCCTTGCATCTAAACCTCTTCTCTCATACTAAAAACCGAACCAAACGCTCATCTCTGTTACCTTTCGGCGGCTGTGATAAATCAACAACTTGACTGAAAAACTTCTCCTTGATGTAGTGTATCTAATTTCATTTCCCAGCTATCGGCTTACTAGCTAGCTAGCTATTCAGGAGATTCTGCATCTTCTCTAAACCTCAAATGGTATGAATTTATTCATTTTTCGAGCTTACTGATCTATTTGTCAAGGTTCCTATGATGATCTGCATCGGCTGACGGGC
>MCFK01002369.1:0-13251 GCA_003610855.1 Erysiphe neolycopersici | reverse complement strand
ATTAACCTTTATATCTACTCGTTTTTTCATCAAAACACCAATAGAAATATTCCAGGAACTGCACTTTTCTGGAATAAATGATGCCGACAAAGTTGCCAGGCATCAAATATCATATCAGTGTCATCAAACAAATGTCTCCACATGGAGACGTGATGCTGATCCGTTTCTTTCTGCTACTAAACTTCTTGATACTAAAAATGAGTATCAAAATTTTACGTTTTCTGCTTGCAACGTTCGTGGTCTGGGGATGTACATACGAAAAACTATTAACACACTCTCATCAAGGGCTAAAGAGTTAGCCATTGATGCTACATATGGAACGAATATTTCAGGTTAATATTTTTCTCTTTTCCTATTCTGACTCTTTTACTGGAAAGCATATTAAATTTTTCTAAGTATGGATCTGTATGTAGTATTGTCCGAGCTAGACGGTACTGGAGTACCTCTATGCTATCTTTTGGTAGCAATTGATGGTAATAATCAAGTATCCAAATCTGCTGATTCTGGTGCTATAACTTCAATCCCGGAGCAGTTTTTGCAACCGTTAAAGACGGCAAATTTCGAGCCCCTCTTCTTTAACTGTGATAAAGATAAGGCGGATATCGCGGCAATTGAATTGATCTGGCCAGATGCGGTCATTAGACTGTGCTTTTGGCACGCTAAAAGAGCTATACGCAATAAGCTCAAGGATAAAAAAAAGACGAGGACTCAAGCTCACTATTTCCCATACCAGTCGAAAGCTTTGGTTCCAAGTCTCGAGATTTGTTGGGGTTCACACTCCACTCGAAGACCCGGTGATCATAAGTATGGTCGTTGTGAATGTTTATTGTCAAGCCTATTTTTTGAAGAGCTTGGTAGTATCGAGACCTCTAATATACCAGAGCGTGATGTTGTTCTTGAGATGTTTAGCCGTCATTTTAATATGCATTCTCTAATCCCGGACCAGAATGGAACCTATCGTTCTGCTGAACAAATACACATTGACTGTGTCAACGAACTTTACACTTGGTGCCACTCTCGTAACTATTTTCGCCTATGGGCTTATATATTTGTAAACTGGTATGCTCCGGAACAGTGGAAACTCTGGGCAGGATCATCTTGTTCTGAATCAATATCAATGCTAAAGACAACTATGATTGTGGAATCTCACTGGCAAAGAATTAAACATGACTATTTACATCAATACAATCGACCAAGAATCGATTTAGTTGTCTCAATCTTGACCTCACTTGTCGTTCCTCAAGCCATTGACAAGATGAATGCAATCAGGTGTAAAAATTATCGCAAAGCTGTCGCCGCTTGGAGAAAAGCCTTCAAGAAAAATTGGGACGATCTGCAAGATTCAGTAGTACACCAGGATTTGCTTAAGTATCATACTGATCCAGTTCAGATATGTGCATATCCAAGATTTCTTTTGAGCCGATTCTTAGTATGCAAACATATCAAACACTGCTATGAATAAATATCAGATCACTCTACATTTTTCACAGAAATTCATCGGCAGAGTGTTATGACCGACCGGTCCATACCTATGACATTGGTGTAAGGATATAATGTGGAGCGATTAATAGACCCCAGTTAAAGACGGCTTGTACTTATCTTATTTGCTGTGTTTGTTATGAAGTACAAACACGCTAGAGCCGGCTAGCGGCTCTAGTATTGTATAACTACCACATCTTTTCCTTAGTAAATAGTATATCAGTCTACTTTAATAACTTTATCTATTTATTTATTCGACGTTAGTTAAATATCCAATAATAATAATTACTCAATTTAATCCCTTAACTTTTAGGTAATACTATGCTCACAGTCAGCTCATAATCTTAACATAGAGAGAAAGCCCTTCTTGGGTTCATGAGCAGCTCACTCTTTGCCCAGAATACCAACCATCCCATTCTGAAACTCCGTTTAATAGTAACGATGGACCAGGCTTAGACGACGAATCTAGCTCAGAAAATGAATTTACTGAAAATGATATTACTGAGTTAGAAGTTGGGGATCTTGACGCTGATGACGGGGTCTCACATCTTGAATTGAAAAGTAATATGGCTTTGAAGACTACCATTTTTGAAATTTTAAAACAACAAGAGTCGATCAGTAATACAAAGTTTCTCGAAGTATACTTCAAGGGCAAAATGAATATCACTAGTGATAAAACTCTTACTGAAGAGGTACAAAGAATTAAAATTCAGTGAAGAATGTCAGCAACATGGTCTCGATACAAACATCCTGCTACAGCTTATTACAAGTAGAATTTTTTTATGACCTTGTTCAATCAAGAAGTTTTACCAGCCTTTTAGGAACTCGTTATCCCTGTATACCAATCTGATAGTGGCCGTCCAACCCTATCACTATTACTTTCGACAATATATATATATATATATATATATATATATATATATATATTTATTTATTTAATATTATTTTATAGTCACCCGTGTTGACATTGACAATAAAATCTGTCTGTCAGTGAAACGACTTTATGATTGTGAATTGAAGTGTTGATAGCTTAAGTCCTTATGTGTATATATGAAAATAATGATTTAATTCTTTGACTCGGAATAATGAATTTGCTTTAAGCAATATGTACAACACAATTGATTTTATTTTGGTAAATATCAAATTATTTCCCATTTATCATATCAGTGTTTAACTGGTTAAAATTCCCATTTTTCTTAAAACTAAGAGTACTTATGTATTATCAATTTTACCCTATATGAGTTGCTACCCACCTAGTGTCCAAACAGATAATAGATACCACGCAGTTCAAGCTGAAGTTTTAAAATTTAAAATTGGATTGAGATTACATCACGTGCGACGCATAGACACGACGAATTTTTCAGGGCGCATAAGGGACGTTATTTGAAACCCCTAAAGGTCCTTATGAAGGGTATTTGTTGATTATTATAGTTTGCCCTACTAACCCTGATCCCTAAAACAGTCTCGCAACCTTCCTTCGCGTAATAAAGAACTTCTCAGTCATAGTATCTTTATTCTATAATCAACGCAATAGAGATACCATCAGGTTCAAGACGAGATCTCAGATCCTACCCGCACTGAAAGCCGATACAGTATCCGGAAAACCTTGTATAGGAAACATTCCCAATAAAGATTATATCCAAGGCTGGATTTGTTCAAGAAAAATAAGACTTTTGGACCTAGTAGGACTATCTCTATGTGGTTGAGGCCAAGAATTCAAAGCTTTATTTGTAGTTAATTCAATATAGAGATAAATTGCTCCAGTACTATTCATCAGAGTCCCTTATAATGCTGGAAGGTAACTCTTGGGCTTAGGATAGTCCTGATTTTGCATCAAAAAGGCCGCAAATCCGCTGTTTTAACAATTTAATCCGTCATTCTAAAGCGAAATGAGTGGGGTAATACAAATAAATAGTGTTTATATTTTTATACAGGGACTATTAATAGCTAGCAATCATTGGTATGGCAAACATTTTTTAGCCGCGGACAGCTGGTTATCAAAGAGCTAGAGACGTTTTCTCTATGTTGAGTGCAGACGAAGAGATGTAGTAAAAACCTTTTGATTTAAATTTTATTATAAAGGCCGAGCTCTTACAGCAGCATAAGCGTATATAGTGGCAAAGGTGTTAATAATTCAATTGTATTTTCAATTCATTCATCGGGTTCTCTGTAACTATTAATAAGCTCTGTGTTATAAAGTATATTATACGAAAAGGTACACAAGTATAGATGGATATTTGACTAATAAGTGTTTACAATACTAAAAAAGCTTATGTACTTCAAAATCCTCAAACGGATAAAAAGATATCTGTTGTACGGGTAACCAAATTGAAACAGCTGAGCGCTTATTGTTCGAAGGAAGGCTAAGCATGCAGGCAATCAAAAAGATCATTCTTTTCGAGACGCTTTAAGGTTAGATAATTATTTTGATCCTTTCATACTTCTAAATAGTATAATCTAAATATGATCTTCGCTGTAAAGTATCTATAATTTCTATATTATATGTACATAAATAGTGTCTAATATTGTTACAGAGTCTTGCACGCCGTTCCGTACAAAACCCTATTGCAATGTTCTCATCACCCTTCCTGATATCTACGCTTAATGAAAGCAACTAATCAATAAATTCAACAATTGTATGGTATTCTTTGAGTACTAATATATCCTCTTTCTAAGGAGTTATGTGCCTTTTTCCCGCAAAGATGATAAATAGAGGCAGTGAGTCCGGAGGTATACCGATAGGCTACACGACCTTTAGCGAATAAAAGAATTTGATCAACCGCAACATATAAGGGAAGCTCATTTCGTTAATAATGGGATGGAAGCTAATAACTTCGACGAAATTTTGTAAACCTACTAACTGTGATCAATATACTGTAGTAAGACGGCTGGTTTACGGAAGATCTTATGAGTTTTGTAATCTGACGGATTGTTCGAGGTGACTGATAGCTGATCAATAAATAAAAAGCCAATTGTTACATCCTGCTTCATCATAACTTATTCTTTGAAACTTTGTCAACTGTCTCAACTCCTGGTCCTTGAGCGGCTTGATTACTGCTTAATATGAAGCTTGTTAGGTATGCTCTTTTTTATACTTTATTTTACTTGTGACACAAGCTGAGCTCTCTTAAGGCTCTCTCACAAAGCTTTTGGCTAACTCAAAGGTCCATGGTAGGTTTTTAATGAAATGTGCGAATGAGACTGTTACAATTGAGCTCAAGAATGGTTTTTAATTTCTTACCCTAACAACAATCGGTAATGAAGTCTAATTTTTAATTTATTAGGTACGATTATTCATGGCACAATTACATCAGTTTCCCCACAAATGAATACAGCTCTACGAACTGTTAAGATGACTCAACGTGGCCGCGATACAATTACTTTGGACACAATCAATTTACGTGGCTCGACTATCAGATATTATATTCTTCCAGATTCACTACCACTAGATACATTGTTAATTGACGATGCCCCAAAGCCAAAAAATAAGGCAAGAAAAGAGGCTGCCGATAGAGGAACTGGAAGAGGTGGTAGAGGGCGTGGTGGGCCAAGGGGACGAGGAGGCTTCCGAGGGGGACGCGGTAGAGGAGGAAGAGGTTTTTAATAGAAATAACAATGATACTAAGTACGATTAAAACTTATCTTCAAATGTTTGTTTGAGAGAGAAAAAAAGCCACAAAAAGCACCTAAAATCACTATTTACAGTACATACATACCGCCACTAAGATCCTCACCAAACAGACAACATGGCTTTATTTTTGAAGGCCCCTAATTGTTCCTCTACAGTAAATTGCTAAAAAATTTGTTTCCAAGAGTCAACTTATTATTCAAAGTTAAACAAATAACATTATCAGACTCATATTTAATTTACAAATCAGCGCCTTTGTAATGGGCATCAATTATCTACTTATTTTGGACCTTAGTCAACACTCGATAGTTGGTTTTATAAAACTTACGTTGTACATGCAAACTATTCTATACTCACAAGTGAAAAGTAGATAATTATCGTGGTTGCAATGAGAAGTCATCCATTTCATCTTTATGAGACGTAAAATTAAAGCACATTAGATTCTCAAAAGGAAATCAAATCAATTCATTCACGCCATATCCTAATGAGTTGAAGTTTTTCCCACCCTGCCCTTTTTCCACTCGTCCCTACAGTCTTTACTAAAAAACCGTTCCCTGACCTCCTGATCATGTCTTTCACCTCTTCTGGCTTATTCTGAGCACATAAAAGCACATACGCACATCCATATACTGGACTTAATATTTCGGGAAGATATTTCAATAATCGATTTGTTGTTTCCATCCCATCATGCCCTCCAGAAAATGATAGTGATAAGAGATATGAATCATCGTTCATTTTAACATCCGCATCATCTAATGTAGGGAGTTTGGGCAATTCTGGAGTTGGAACGTATGGAGGATTAAATAACAAAAGATCAACTTGCTTGGGCACTAGAGACTTTGTTAAGTCACCCAATATGTTTCCCAAATAAAAACCGTGAGATATGGATAGTTGCTCTTCCTCTGCCATACTCATTGTCTTCACAGTTGCTTTGCAAGCATGAAAGTTAACATCCATGCCTGCAGTAAGAATATCTGAGCGTCCCAAAATCATTTCACAGTGCGCATGCACGAATGAGATGACCACACCAGATCCGGATCCAATCTCAACAACTAGAGGTATATGACAATGGGTGTTACTGCCATCGTTTCGTTGATTAAATCGGTCCCTCAAGAAAGCCATTTCTGTATCAGAAGATAATGTATCCAGAAGAAGGAAAGAGTCCTCTGCTGGTTCATAAACTCTTTCATATGGAACATGAGAGGTGGAAGGTGTAGGTATCATTCTCAGCAACAATAATTGAAAGAAGAATACTGAAGATGTCAGCACGTGATTATTCTCCTGCCCTTCACGACTACTCCCGTTGGATAAACTATCATGTTTGAGCTACATAATTTTCTACAATGGTGGTTATCTTACATGCATGTAAAAAAAATGATATGACGAGTACAGAAATGCTGTCTTCGAATAGAGAAACAACATCATAGAGCTAGCCCAGGTCAATCGAGTACGCTAGTACCGTACAATTCTCACACCTAAAGCCGAGCGAAGTTTGTCAAACTTTGGGTCTCCAAAGCCTGGCGGCACCGGGAGATGAAAATTATAGGACGGTTGTGTGAGAAATTTTCTTACCTTCCAATAAAGTGATATATAAATTATTCTTGTATTGTTAAGAGCACATTGACTTTAGCTTATAATTAGGATCTGGTATCAAATCTGTGTTAGTTTAGAGTCAATAATACAAATCTTGATGGTCAGTTTATTGAATTCATATATACGGAGCATAAGTTATTTTATTTTATGTAGATGCCGAAATTCTGTACTGTAATCCCGCCTTAACCTGAAAAATACCAGGCAATTTCTTCTTATCAGGCCCGCATAAAAAACTATGCAAACGTTCTGAAGAGGAGCAGTCACATAGTACCCCCTAACATAAAAAGTATCAACACAGCAAATCCTCAACAACTTAAGGAACAGTCTAATGATGGACTCTTTCCTCGATTTTTAAAAGATAACCCCTTGGGATCCTATTCAGGATTCGCTCTACTGGAATATATAAAGTCTAAGCTCGGTGCAGATAGTAAGCTCATAATTAGTGTATTACCGAGAAAGACCGGGTTTGGACTATGCCCTTCTAGAGGGAATAATACCAGGGCTCCTCAGAAGAAAATAGAATCTAACAAAATCTGGGCGGATTTCCTCGCAGTAAAAGCCTCCCTATGAAAATCATATCGGCTCTCAAATGTCGCTCGAAAGTATGACACTATCAGTGATAACTTCCATCATATTCTAGCTCCTGTTACATCAGAGTCAATCTCAGAAGCCCTAATATCTGCTTCTGGCGTACGAGCAGTTTCTATCACTCCTAAGGATAATGATAATTTCCAAGACTCTCCATCCACCATATAAATAGTCCGTTTTCCTTATGGACATAACCGCCTCCCACGTATACTGTTTCTTTTTGGCTGCCGAACGAATACCCGGATTCTTCCGTGCTTTACTTTAGTAGCCCAGTGTATACGACGCTGGCTCTGGCATAATAGCCGAGTGTGTGCCTCTTCTCCACGCTACCGACTTTGCGGCGCCACAGTGTGCATCCTCCGCTGGAAATATTTGCCCTCCAAAATATATCACTTCATGTATGGTCCACATCCTGCTGATTACACTAGTTGCTAGCTATGTCCCGATCTATCCAAACTGTCAAAATCTAAATCCAAGAACGCAGCTATACGGTGCATTAACATAGAGGTACGTATACGTTGTCAAGCCGAGAACGGCTGCATTAAAGCCCCATCAAACAAATCGTCAGATAAACTTGTGTCAACAAGCTCACTGAAAAATGCTGCGCTGGCCGAAGAGAAAAGACTAGATTCTCTCCCACATCAGTCATTACAAAGTCAAATAATCTCTTTGAAGCCCCCAACAACGCATTTGAGCCGAGTGCTGAGCAAATGGAAGCTTAATGTGTAGTTCAACACAGCGCACAACTCAAGAAAGACCGATTGCCATTCACACTCTAATTATTGGAAAAGGTGTTGATAATCATGAAATAGCCCTAAATGAAGCAAATATCTCATCAATAGAGGTCATACTGATCCAGGAGCCATATATATCTATCGATCAGTAGAGAATGATAACCAAAAAAGTATTCTAAATACGAAGTTTACTCGCCAGTTGATGATTGGACAGCTACCCGTCTCTGGGTAATCGCGTTTGTGAAGAAAAAGATAGGTTTACACTCAGAACTATCACAAACTAATAGCTTTGGAGATTTATTACAAATTAAGTTGGCTCGACACGATGGACAGTCATTGAACATCTTTGACGTTAATTACCCATCGTATTTGAATGAAGATTTCAGCTCACTAAATGCACTATATAGTTCAGCCCCACACTCCTTTAAGCGTAGCTGCCTCTTACAGGGCGATTTTAATTTACATCATCCATAGTGGCAACAATCATGGCCTAAAAGCCCCTCTCCAACCGCCGAAAAGTACCTCAACTGGGCGCAGGAAAATAAATTCAACCTCTCCCATTGATAAATCTACACAAAACATAGGCAACGTACTTGACCTAGCTTATGGACAATTGTTGAAATTGTCGATCACATATATATAGGTAGAGAATAGTCTAGTATCACTCCTTTCTGTAGATTTTCACAATTGAATGATTATTTTTCTGGACTTTCTCTGACGTAACCAATATCAATTGATCCGGCGACATTTTGGACCACCATTGATTGAGATTTTCTTGTTGGCACTGGCGCATCAGACGACAGACATAAGCTAATGTAATATTCCGGGGCGCGGCTTCTCGTGGAGGAAGTATCTGTAGGCTAAGCAAGCTTCTAGATCTGCTTCTCCATTCCCCATGATTTTGGAATGTCATGGCACCCATCGAACTTCATCATTAGCCATCCAGGAAATTTCGCGGAAGTATCGAGATAGTTTCATTGAGGAAGTACTTTTCCTTTTTGAAGTACTCTAACTACTACTTTGTTATCCAATAGGATGAAGATCTTTTGGTCTCTTTGTTTAGCATTGACTGCAACTAGTGCCTCGAGCGCCCCATATATTTCGGCGTTGTATACTTCGCCACCTTACAAGATGCCTCTACCTTTTTCAAATGTTCTCCCCTCACGCTGAAGTACAAAGCCCCAAGCCGAGTATCCATGTCCCTCTGATGATCCATCCGAGAAAGCGCAGATATCTTCTCGAGTTAATGATTTAGTACTTAAGATATTATCATCCATATCCACTGCTTTTTACCTCTGTTTTGTTGGATAAGTTAGACCTACTAAAGTCTATACGCTCTCTGCAGCTAGAAGATGATGGTATGTCCATTTTAAACGTGTCATTTAAATTTCAGGATGCTTAGAGACTCTTTACTTTAATTTGTACTTGAGAGTTCCAACCTAAGGATAAGTGCTTCACCGGTTGCTCACAGGATGTCTGCCATCTAGAGAGGACAACTTTGCAGCATTACGTAACCGTTTTTTTTCTAGAATAATTCTAGCTGGTTGAATGCAACATTCCCTATGTAAGATTGCAATTGGTGTAGTTTTCCATAGTGAAATTGAAGCTCCTATTGCTAGGTGAACTGCTTTATTAATATGACTAAAATGATGAGTAGTAGAAGGTGTTACAAGACCGTGTCTGGTCGGCCGCTTTAGGCCTGGCCACTACACCTTCGACCCAAAGGTCGCTACTGAGACAATACATGCATCTACTGCCATTACCAGAGGTTTTGGAGCAGCACCTCTTAAGACTAGGTTCCATCTACGCATGTGTCGAGCAACCTTTAGAGCTTTACTACACCATGTCTCTACATGGAGTCTAAAAGACTCTAGATATATACCAAGCCACCTAGTGTGATCGACTGGTTCAAATCTAACGCCATTAAGTGTAATTCCCACAGGGTTTCTTCGACTACATTCGAATTTGAACTAACTACCTTTGGTTTTGTGAAGTCAAAAGAGACAGTCTTCTTTTTCGCCCAATCAGGAGGATTATTTACTTCCCTTTGTGTAGCAGCTGCTGAATCCGTTAAGGTTCGGCCAATTCCTAGAATATCGATGTCATCATCGTAGCTAGAGCGAGTCCCAGAATTTGTACCCCTCATTGTTTCGGCCAAATACGATAAAAAGAGTAGAGGAGATACAAGAGAACCTTGAGGAACTCCACATTCTAATTTTTTAGGAATAGTGATGCCGCTCGGATAACGAATTTGGACGCTCCGATCCGTTTAAAGAAGCAGGTCAAACTAAAAATTTAATTAGGCCAACTTTGTGCATGCATCCTCCACATCAATCGATTGTGAATGTCAGATAACGAGCTGACTTGCTAACTGGAGACTGAGGAGGTATAACCGAAGATCTAGAATAAAGGACGATAATTGGTTAAAAGTAATGAAGATGACAAGAAACAGAGGTTCAAGGTAATCTTAAGATATCTTGTATTTTCTAAAGACCCTAGGAAAGACAGAAGACAAAGCGTGAAGCTCAACTACGATAGAATACCTCATATATATACATCGCAGTTCCTTCATCCTTGGCTTCAAACATACAAAAGGAGTTAAGCCCTCTATCTGAAAATAGAATCAAAATACTAGCCTCTACATACATTACGATGTAATCAAGATTTTTCCTCGCTCTTTTCCGTCTCCTATTATAAGGACCACAACGAAGTATTTTTATCGCCTTGTTAAGGCTTCAAGAACAAGTCTAAATAACTGGCAAGGGTAGGCAGTAGCAGGGATATGTGAACAAGGACCAAAAATAGTATTAATACGCTAATGACGTACTTGTTAAAATAACAGTCGAGGCTGCAAATACTTACAGTGAAGGACCGCGTCAAATGCACCTTGAACATCTAACTTAACATAAGTAGACGCCCACTTTTGACAACGAGATTCTCTAATGTCATTTACTAAAGAGCAGACAAATCGGTTGCTGAATATCTCGGAAAGGTCCCAAATTGTTGATTTCCAACTATGTCTGATGTAATTTCGAGGTAAGATATTCTCGTCGCAATTAGCCTTTCCAAACCTTTTCCAAGACAGGATAATAAAGCGATGGGTCTCCACCCTTTTCCTATAGTAAGGTCTCGATCTTCTTTAGGTAAAAATACAACCTCTGCTAATTTATAACAGGATAGGTATGGGTGGTAACCAAACTGAAGATATGCCTGAAATAAATGTATTACATGAGAACTATTGGAATTCCACCATGCCGTAAGAAGCTCTATTGAGATTCTATTGAAATTCCATCGGCACCAGGAAAAGTGGTGCCGCACCATATTGTTAATTTTTTTACTTCGATTTCTGTTACCTCTTCTGGCCATTGAATATTGTCATTACCCAACAGCGTGCAAGGGGATAGATCATCTGTGGCTTGGTGTCGTGCCAGGAAAGTGTTTCGTAGTATCATTTAACGTTCCGCTTGATCCGATATGATATGTCCTTAATGTATTAGTGGTGGAGGGATTATAGCGTGTTTGGATGAAGCACATCTCATTTGTCAGGAGATATCACGGGAAGAGGTTATAGACTCAGTGTGCTTTTTCCAGTATTCTCTTTTTGCTGAGGCTACTGTGGCCCTAAATACTTTGATATATTCTGATCTTTCGGAACTTATGTATGCCTCTTTCTAATTAAATGTGCGATCTTGCATTCAGGAGTCCACCAGGGAGCAGAATTGCCTTTTCCTTGACTCGGTCTTGTTTCCAACTGCTTTTAATGCTTCCTTCAGAGCTCTACAAATGTCTCGTGCAAATTTTTCTGTCTCTTATGTGGACTAGGGGTAGAAATAGGAGGGAGCCAACGAGAGACAACATGGGAAAAGTGGCCTAACTTACCTTTAGGAACACGTAATGACCTTTTGACATCACCGTCACCTGAGTGTGGCAAGGTACTGACCGACATATAAGAAATTGATCGCTCATCAAACATTCCTCGCGTTCTACAAGAGCATTGACTCTATCTATGTTAGTCCATACAAGGTCTAGAGTATTCCCAGCTCGGTATCTAGGTTCTCCAACGATTAGACATAACATATGATGGTCTTTAGCCCAACTTTCAATTTATTCGCCTTGCCCGTGTTATGTTGAAACACTGGGCTACCAGGCCCAGTGGACACATTTAAAATCTCTAGTAGCAATCGACTCAGCTGGGGGAGACCAATCTATTAATGATTTTACTGCAGATGGATTATGTGGCGCTTCCCTTATGTTAACTCTTTTTATGTATTAATTGCTCTGATCTAGCCGCCAGGTGAATTTCATGGCCTTTTTCAAAAAGCCATTAAAACTGGGAGTAAATGAGTGTGCATTAAAGTGACGATCAATGATGGCAAGAATAGCTTTGCGATCTTTTGGATGTAGGTTCTCAATCCGACCTTTTCCTATAAATATCTGTGTCTCCAAAGCACAAAGACAAGTTCCTCTGCAATGATCTGACCCTTGAGATCAGTTTCGAGCATAGGCACCGTAGCAAATCTCAACGTCGTCTACTAATTCATAAAATTCCTGAGGTCGATATTTTGCCAAAACATCTGATGGTCTTGGGTCTTGGCGATTCTTTTTTAGGGCTCATTTAACGTACCACCAACAGAGTTGAGGTTTTACTCCTGGCTAGACTTCAGTAATTGCATTGGTTTCAGCAAAATCTTTATTAGTCCCAAAAAAACGAGGTTGAAAACGATTTTCTTGAAAAGTCCGAGGAATTGATGTATAAGGTCTCTTCTATTAGGATCCGAAGTCAAACTTGAATTTTTTGGGTGGGAGTCAACTTCAAGGATAAATATGTATCCAAGGGAGATGCCGGCGTTATCTAACTCAGCGAGAGCTCCAAAAAGCTTAGCGCTGGGACCATTAGTCCCAAATACTGAATCCAGGACAAGTTCAACCGAGCCTTTTAAAGAAATCATGGATTGCTTGTAATAAAAGACAGGAGCCTCAGATGGTCCAGATTTGAAATTTCGAACGATCTAATTTCTTAATTTGCCGAAATATTGCATACTTGAATTAATTTGGTCCTCATTAAGTCGCCAGTTTTTATAATTAGCTTTTTGCTAACGTCTATAGACTTGAATCTAAGTAATTTTGTTGGACCCCTTAATTTCGCACAGAGGGGGAAGAGTAAGAATCTCGTGAGGAGTTGACATCATATGCTTATAAATAAATGAAATTACTCCCTCTGTCCCATAA
>MCFK01002368.1:2069-21389 GCA_003610855.1 Erysiphe neolycopersici | reverse complement strand
TGAAATATTTATAACCTCAACAGCAGGTTTAGAGTGATGTACAGTTGGGGAAGTTACTTTTTTCAGATTATTCCACCTTCGTTCTAGTATTCTTGACAAAGCCATACTAATTAAATGTTATCAAAAAACACCTTATCAACGGGACTGACCTAACTTCAAACACAAAGCTAAAAAATCGATCAAACGAGATCGTCATCAGATGAAAAGATTTGCGTGTGGAGGCGACTTGAATTTTAGCGTTAATTTGCTAGATTGAATGTTAAAGGTTACTCTTTGTCATATTTTTCATGAAAAAAATACATAAATTCAATTGTCGCCAGCTTTATTAACCTTTATATCTACTCATTGTTCCACCAATACACCAATAGAAATATACCAGGAACTGCACTTATCTGGAATAAATGATGCCGACAAAGTTGCCAGGCATCAAATATCATGTTAGTGACATCAAACAAATGTCTCCACATGGAGACGTGATGCTGATCCGTTTCTTTCTGCTACTAAACTTCTTGATACTAAAAATGAGTATCAAAATTTTACGTTTTCTGCTTGCAACGTTCGTGGTCTGGGGATGTACAAACGAAAAACTGTAAACACACTCTTGTCTAGGGCTAAAGAGTTAGACATTGATGCTACGTATTGAACGAATAGTTCAGGTTAATATTTTTCTCTTTTCCTATTCTGACTCTTTTACTAGAAAGCGTATTAAATTTTTCTAGGTATGGATCTGTATGTAGTATTGTTCGAACTAGACGGTACTGGCGTACCTCTATGCTATCTTTTGGTAGCAATTGATGGTAATAATTAAGTATCCAAATCTGCTGATTCTGGTGCTATAACTTCAATCCTGGAGCAGTTTTTGCAGCCGTTAAAGACGGCAAATTTGGAGCCCCTCTTCTTTCACTGTGATAAAGATAAGGCGTAGATCGCGGCAATTAAATTAATATGGCCAGATGCCGTCATTAGACTGTGCTTCTGGCACGCTAAAAGAGCTATACGCAATAAGCTCAAGGATAACAAAAAGATGAGGACTCAAGCTCACTATTTCCCATACCAGGCGAAAACTTTGGTTCCAAGTCTCGAGATTTGTTGGGGTTCACACCCCACTCGAAGACCCGGTGATCATAATTATGGTCGTTGTGAATGTTTATCGTCAAGCCTTGTGTTTGAAGAGCTTGGTAGTATTGAGACCTCTAATATACCAGAGCGTGATGTTGTTCTTGAGATGTATAGCCGTCATTTTAATATGCATTCTCTAATCCTGGACCAGAATGGAATTTATCGTTCTGCTGAACGAATACACATTGACTGTGTCAACGAACTTTACACATGGTGTCATTCTTGTAACTATTTTCGCCTATGGGCTTATTTATTTGTTAACTGGTATGCTCCAGAACAGCGGAAACTCTGGGCAAGATCATCTTGTTCTGAGTCAATATCAGTGCTAAAGACAACTATGATTGTGGAATCTCACTGGCGAAGAATTGAACATGACTATTTACATCAATACAATCGACCAAGAATCGATTTAGTTGTCTCGATCCTGACCTCTCTTGTGATTCCTCAAGCCATTGACAAGATGAATGCAATCAGGTGTAAAAATCATCGCAAAGCTGTCGCTGCTTGAAAGAAAGCCTTCAAGAAAAATTGGGACGATCTTCAAGATTCGTAGTACACCAGGATTTGCTTAAGTATCATATTGATCCAGTTTAGTGGAAATGTGCATGTCCAAGATTTCTTTTGAGCCGATTCTTAGTATGCAAACATATCAAACACTGCTTTGAAGAAATATCAGATCGCTCTACTTTTTTCACAGAAATTCATAGGCAGAGAGAAAGCCCTTTTTGGGTTCATGAGTAGCTCACTCTTCGCCCAGAATACCAACCCTCCCGGTCTGAAACTTCGTCTAATACTAACGATAGACCAGGCTTGGATGACGAATCTAGCTCAAAAAATGACTTTTCTGAAAATGATATTACTGATTTAGAAGTTGAGGATCTTGACGCTGATGACGGGGTCTCACATCTTTAATTGAAAAGTAATATGACTGTGAAGACTACTATTATTGAAATTTAAAGCAACAGAAGTTGATTAGTAAAACAAAGTTTTTCGAAGTATACTTCAAGGGCAAAATGGATATAGCTAGTGATAAAACTCTGATTAAAGAGGTTTAACGAATTAAAAGGCGGCTAAAAATGCCAGCAACATGGTCTCGATACAAACATCCTGCTGCAGCTTATTACAAGTAGGATTTTTTTATGATCTTGTTCCATCAAGAAGTTTTACCAGCCTTTTAGGAACTCGTTATCCCTGTATACCAATCTAATAGTAGCTGTTCAACCCTATCACTATTACTATCGACAATATATATATATATATATATATATATATATTGTTGTTTCAGCTAATAACAATAAGTAACCATGTCAGGTAGTCAGACAGTAAGGCTGTACTGGCTGTTAAAGTTGATTACTAAGCATATGAAGTTTGTAAGATATACTAGAACATTTAGTTAGAGAAGAGACATACATATATTTAACAAAAATATAATACAATATATTTCCTTTCACAGCACTAGTGCTATAGCCCTGTCAACATATATATATATATATATTTGATATTATTTTATAGTAACTCGTGTCGACATTGACACTAAAATCTGTCTGTGTTAATAAAATGACTTTATGATTGTGAATTGAAGTGTTGATAGCTTAAGTCCTTATGATGTATATATAAAAATAATGTTTTTAATTCTTTGACTCAGAATAATGAATTTGCTTTTAGTAATATATATAACACAATTGATTTTATTTTGATAAATATCAAATTATTTCACATTCATCATATTGGATTTAACTGGTTAAAATTCCCATTTTCTTAAAACTAAGAGTCCTTATACCTTATATCAATTGCTACCCACCTAGTGTCCAAAAAGATGGTAAAACCTCAGCAGTTCATGCTGAAGTTTTAAAAATTAAAATTGAATTGAGATTACATCACGTGCGATGCACAGACACGACGAATTTTTCAGGGCGCACTAAGGGACGTTCCATTAATGTTCAAAATAAGGTCTCTAATGGTAGATGTTTCACTAGTTAGACATTAAATCCTGGAATTTGATTCGAATATAAGTTATGCATAATTACAGGGATAATCCTCGTCATATCCCAGCTCGGTGACGAGAATAGAAATCTTTAAAAATTTAATTCCTTACATCTATCTACCTCTAGAATAATTATTCAGTATTTCCCGTATTTTATAAAGTCCCTAATTTGAGCTTTATTTGAAAAATTGAAAATCTACCGTAGTAAGAGCAAGAAAATAAACAGATCTATTTGTGTAGATTTAACCGAGATGTTCAAGGATATTAAGAACTTCATTGAATATGACACATATCAGTATAACGAGTAAACAGTGCCCAGGAGTAAGCAATACAGCAGTATATTTATCTCCTAAATTCCTTCTTAACCCTACATAAATTGGCTCAGCTTAATTTAGAGGCAATTATATGCTATACACATGGCCTTCGCATGTTGAGGAATACAGACTGTAAATAGTATAAAGTCCAAGAATGATACTAATCATGTTGAATGTGTTTAGACTCTAAAGTTAAGAGTATGCACAAAAGTAGATAGATACGGTTTAAAACTTCTTACTATCCTTAATCATATGTTTAGTAAAGGCATAGCTGAAAGTCTGATCAGTATGGTAAAACCAGCCTCTGCGTACTGTTTATAAGTTCGAAGGTATAGATTATGATATATTTTATTTTGTGAAGTCCTGGTTCAAAGGATTGGCTTTGAGGTAATTTGAAATGGGAATTGGTATAAAAAAGACACAGTCGTCTTATCCCAAGTATAACATACAGCCGGCTGCAAGGTATATATATACACTCTTTGCAGGGGTATTTTCAGTGTAATTTTTTTTTACATAAGCCTAATTTCCGTGCTTGCGTGTCGAGACTATTTGAAACTGTTCAAAACTTCGTACAATCGTATATCATTTCAACCACCAAAGTGTAGAAAAAAGATAATGAATACAAAACAATACCTAGGTTAAACAAATTGATTAAGTAATTAACAACAAAAAATTAAGAAACAAAGGCTAGAGAGGTTTATAATTGGTATAACTTTATCTAAAAGTTATCTCTGCGTCACATCTTCCTAGCATCCTTTTAAACAGCCCAGCAAGTTTCTTAGGTATTGCTGACTCCCAAGTGGTCTGTCTTAGTCATCACCTAGAGGGAGTCGCAAGACTAACGTCTTTAAATTGCTAGATCTAACTGTCTTCAAGTCAATCTGAAACCCACCAATTTAGAGACTTAGACACGTTGAAGTAGTGTAATTGAAATCGAAGAAGTGTAGATGGAGGTTCCAGAGACGTAGTCATTTTTTGGAAGTTGAGATCCAAGACTGCGAATTTTCAGGTTGCACTTATTTACTTCTGGGAACATACGCTAGAGGAAGACTGCGCCAATTAATAAACACTCGATTGCCGCTGTATGTTATATTAGAATCCAAAATTTTATATTTTATGTTCAACCCTTTAATTGGAATGGATGCCTATGCATATTTATGCAGAGTGACCAGCCAATAGAACAGCAAAGTATTCCAACTCCCCTGTCTCATTGCACATAAGGCTGATATCAGTTAAACCTCATGTGTTATGGCAGTTAATTATTTATTTTCAGGTCTCGTAGTCGAACTTCGATGACTTCCAGAAGCCTGTCACTCATTTAGCTGAATTTATTGTTGAGCTTGGAAGCTCTTGAGCACCTAGCTTACTTCAAGTTGTGCTTTTTTTTTTTAACAACGCCCGTTTCATTCCCAAAGACCAACAAGCGACACAACTACTCGAAGGACAACAACGTTAAAGCAGCGAATATTACTTTTCGAAATCTATGAGGACTACGAGTCTCTGTGACAATTGAATATCTTACTTCATGTGCATTCAATTATCAAAGCCGTCACGTCTGGTAACAGGCTATAGCAATAACGTGAATTGACCCATCAGCATCATTATCTTCCTCCGCTCCGCACCCTTCAGATCTCAAATTGAGCTCGGAAAAATATTTGGAAATAAATAATATAAACAAAGAATCCCTCAACGCGTAGTTTGGAAATTTACATTGGCTTATTGGCATATCGTTGGTACTGGGTCTGACTCTGAAAAAAAGTAGGGTCGGTCGGGGGCGCAAAATTAATACCAGCGCGAAAATGCTGGAAGACAAGTACGTTTACTATTTGACATAAATCTACAATATAGGAAGGTGTTAATATGAATATCGTAACTGATAACCATTTCTCGTAGATATATTGGCCTAGCTTTGGCTATTACATCAACAATGGCTATTGGTAGGTTGGAAGACACGTAGTCTTAAGATACCCTCTCTGATCATAAAAATAGGGACGAGTTTTGTCATTACCAAAAAGGTACACTTAATTTGATGAACCTTGGGCATAGTCCGGATAGAGGTCTACCAGTACTGATTGAAACCAGGGCCTAATGGATGCCGAAGAAAGACATGGGTTTGAAGGAGATGGATTCACATATCTTAAAAGTCCGATTTGGTGGGCTGGAATAATAGCTTGTACCTTATCATTCGAGACTATTCATTGATTCACTTTGTCTGACCTTCTTGCAGTAATTGTTGGAGAGGTAGCCAACTTTGCTGCCTATGCATTTGCGCCAGCAATTCTCGTGACACCTCTTGGAGCATTGAGTGTGTTAATTGGGGCGGTCCTTGGATCCTACTTCTTAGAAGAAAAGTTAGGCACTCTGGGGATACTTGGCTGTGCGATATGCCTTATTGGTTCCCTCATTATTATATTGCACGCACCTCCCGATAGGGATATCCAAACAATTGACGAAATCCTTCATTATGCGATTCAACCTGGTGAGCCAGATATATAGTTTTTATCCTGATGAGCTTGAGAGTTTTGACCTTATTTCAGGCTTTTTAACATACTGTCTTGTTGTAATAGTATTCAACACTATCATGATATATCGGATCGCACCTTTATACGGAAAAAAAAATCCATTAATATTTCTGTCAATCTGTTCGACAGTTGGATCAGTATCGGTTATGTCAGTTAAAGCATTTGGTATTGCTGTGAAATTAACAATAGCGGGCAAAAACCAATTTACACATCCATCAACATATGTTTTCATAATTTTAACTGGTGTGTGTATTCTCACTCAAATGAATTACTTTAATAAGGCATTAAGTCAATTCCCAACTTCGATGTGAGTTTTGCATCATAATCTTTCTATCTTAGCAAAGCAACTAACCAAATAGTGTAAATCCCTTATATTACGTCACATTTACTACTGCTACTCTCTGCGCATCTTTTATACTCTATGGTGGCTTTAATACTTCCGATGCAGTTAATACAATATCTCTACTTTGTGGATTCTTAGTAATATTTTTGGGAGTCTATCTACTTAATATTTCTAGAGGAGACCTTGATGGCTCTAGAAAACAGGTTAATGGTGTGAATCATGATGGGATAGCCACTGATCCTCTATCGCAACTTTCAACACGAAGAAGCATGCAACTTCGAAGAAGTATTGATCATCATAGGTTGAGCATAGAAAGCAGTGACTATAGTAAGGGAGATAGACAAGGACTCATACGTGCTTACGATGAAGAAAATATTGCAGGCTATGGATTACAAGATCTTACAGAGGAGAGTGACGAAGATATTGCATTAGGACGTGTTAATGGAAGAATTAATGGCAGCACTAATAAAAGTGTGGTTGTAAACGATAAGAGGAGAAGTACGAGTAATCTTTTAAAACAAGATCGGGTAGAAAAGCTGCCATCTAGATGATATAAGAGGCTGGATCCGATGTTCTTCAGTTTTACTATTCAAAATATTCATTATTTACGAGGTTCGTTTCTAACATGGGTTATGTTAGAGACGCTGGAAGTTGTTGAATGTGGTATATACATCTTATGTTATAGGTTCAAGAATTGCGATGTCATGGGTCCAGGCGTCTAGGTTGATTTGGGAATATTCGGAGATATCTTTTTAGAATAAAATTAGATTGGGGATCAAATCATACGTCCCTTTCGCTGTGTAAAAACTTATGAAAACATACAGACACTACAGACTTGTAGAAAGTAGGTATCAGATGGGTATTGCTATAGATTGGAAGACTATTGAACATAGTCTTTCGCAAATATCACCTGTACTTAAAACTCTCTTGTAATTTTCATCTCAGAAATCACTCCAACGGATTCCATGACTGCCTAAATTTTAGACGCATGCTATCAAGATGAAAAAAATAAATATTACATAAATATTCCAATGGCCAATGAAGTATTTGTGCCTAGAAAAAAATAAAAGAATGTAAAGGATTGACCGATTTCTTATTATTAGTCATGGGACTACTCTTATTAGTCAACTGTCGAAATTGTAATTCGTGCTTAGAAACTTATGACGGGAAAGTATGTGTATTTTAAAATATTTTTATACTTATATATCTCTTATCATTCCTTAAGTTGAGGTGTATGAATGTATTGTCGTTTGCATCCAGGCTGTATATACCCTTTCTACCTTGAGGATAATGCGAAAGTAGTTTGTCCGAGGTAAATTTTTTTTGTTTTCCTTCATTCATCTGACTAAGATGAGGGAGGTTACAACTTCATATAACCCTGCAACCCAGAGATTGAATTCCTTTAATTTGTGAGGTAGCATCAGAAGAAATGGATGAAATAACAGTTTGATGTTACCTGTACGCTAATGTTATTGAATATATCCTTCATATGTGTCAAAATATTCAGAGATTTTAAATGAAGAGTTTTTTTTTTTTTTAGGAGCGGTGGGTAGTTAGATAAGTAATTGGCAAAAATAATGTATTTTATAGTAGGAAGATAAATCATTCTCTTGGCTGTAAAATGTGTCTATCATAAATTGAGTAATTTGTAACACTGTTGCCCTATAAATTTTTATCCTGCAAATAGCTTTATTATGGCATACTGAGGGAAGTAAAGCACTTATTTTTTCAAATCTCGAGTGACTTGCACAAAGAAAAGTGAGGTTAAGGGAGCTTAGTTATGGGGGGAATGATATTCTGTAAGTTACAAGATAAGAATTTCAGAAATTACGGCCGAGAAATAAATGATTTGATTGGGGCTGATAATTAATTTGTTTTACATCGACTTCATTTAAGTATAACCATGTAAAATCAAATCAAATTATTTCTCATACCGGTCGTACCTACTCATCTAAAATGATTTCTTCATTCGGATCTGTACCATTTATTACATCTGCTGCGGCCTGTACTGCTGCAGCTTTTGCACCATAGTCCGTACTGATTGGCTGAACAATACTCTGTTCCTCTTTTGGCTCAATAATTGTAACTGAATCAGGTAGGGCTTTTTGAGGTCCAGATTTTCCTTCTGGATCTGATCCACGCATAATTTTCACCTTAATTCCCAATACACCTTGTCGAAGAAGAACATGTCGTGTTGCAGAATCGATAAAATCTTTTGCTGGTTGACCAGAGTGAATCATAAACCCATCGGTGAATTTCATGCTCTTAGCTCGCGCGGCACGGAGCTTTCCAGAAACGACGACCTCACATCCTTTTGCTCCACTTTCCATTATAAATCGAAGAACACCATAACAAGCTCTTCGGACTGCAAGACCATTAAGAAGTTTATATCTGAGGGATTCGCATTGAGCTACGGCGGAAAGGCCACGATTGAGGACTTTAGCTGCATATAATGAAACTGAGTTCTCAGGAAACTTGAATCGTTTTTGGATTAAGGAAGTCAATTCTCGAATCCGCCGTCCTTGTTCTCCAAGGACTTCTTGTGTGTGGGTGGCGCGAATTATAATATCAGTAACGGTTGGGGTGACTCGAACTTCGACACCAGAGTATCCTTCTTCGGCGAGTTCACGCTGGAAAAATTCGTTGAGTTCGGCGTAGAAAACTCCATCGGCGACAAATTTTCTCCTCTTGGAACTAAATGTGTTTCTCAAATAAATTTGATGCCATGAAGATAAAAATAATGACCTTTATAATGCATAGACTCACATTGCTGTACTAGAGACTGCTGATGCCATTTTTGAATTTTATCTATGGGATTCAGCGGTCGCTGTAGATAATGCTGTGAGGATGCCGTCTACCTGAGCTCAATTTCGGTGATATTTTGATGGTGTGTATGTAAGATTCGCTTAACATCCTGGAATTTTTAAGAAATCAAAACCTTGCGCACGTGATAAAAATGTAAACAAGAACGTTCCTAGGGCGTCGGGCAAGCGACACCTTCCTGCTTGTTCTATCACAGCGAGAGAGACTAGAATATTGTGTATCTTTAGAGCTAGGAGATTTATATCCTTTTACTTGTTAATATTTAAAATAACTTAGGAGTTTAGAAATTATTTTTAATCCATCAAAATAATCTATTACTAAGACCCATAAGAATACGATAGAAATGAATAAAAAGCTGGGGATACTTTTTAAGGTCAGAATCTTGTAGGAAAATAAGCATCTATTTGTAGTATATTGCCTCAGGATGCCTGTATTGAGAACTTGTTATTGAAATGGTTCGTTGCCTCTTAACTCGCTATACTGCATCAAGAAGAATTTTATCATTTGCGATCTCTGATTATCCTTGGAAGTAAGCTTCATGGAACCTCATATTTCTGATTCTTGTTAATTGAGTATCACAAAAATAGAAGAAGCCTTTATAATCATGTTGCTACTCAGACATTTGAATTTCATTATTCTTGCCAAGATCATCTACTTCTGTACTGCTAGACTCATTCATAGAAAGCTCTGTATCTGATCAAGTTCATCAGTTGGGCTGAGGTTGTTATAATTTTCAGTATGGACTTCATTGAACAGCTCTTTACATTCAGGTCGGATAACCGGGTACTCATAAACCCCAAATGAGCTTTATCTTTGACGTTGTAATTCCGAGAAAATTTATGACGATTTGAAATATATTCGAAGCAAAATCTGATATGCTAACAAAGTAAAAATCCACTCAGCAAAAAATAATTGGTTGCACACGTCCAATAGACTGGATCTATATAATTTTCGACAATATTCTAGCGCATTACTAGGAAGTGCAAAGAGTTGTCCCACTGCCTATCGATATCCTTCCTCCAGAAAGCTGTAGCTTTTCAATGGTTTTTAGTTTTCATTGTATTCAACATATTTATTTCTTCAGGTATCAGTAGAGAAGTTAGTACTGAGACATCTTAATCCTTTGCAAATGAGATTCGAATGTCATTTTGTCTTCAATGCTGATATAACTATGGCACTTGCAGAGCGCGCCCTGAGCTTCCCTTTTTCTGGAACATAAAATTTAAAATTAAATATGCAAGGAGCCAGGGATTGTTCCGTGAATAACATCAGGTTAACAATCTGTCAACATATCCAAGACGTTTCTAATCAGCGGTGTGGAAGGTATCGTTCTGATCTAGTATTATCGTACACATATTAAAATAATTTTCTTTATGAATCTTGTTAAGCTACGCTTGAAGGTTGAACATTACCATATTCTTCAAGAAAGACTATTAAGACTGCATATTTAATATTTAACTGGGTATTAAAAAGACATTTGAATGAATTTCTAATGAACAAAACCGTGAATATCACAATCAAAGTTATGAGTAACGTTGGCAGATATTTAGAATTCCGATTCTTACCCTGGACTTGGCGTGATAAATTATCATCATAATTTTCCTAGCTATACTATATATATCACGTGCGATTCACAGACTCGAGCCTTTTTTGACCCATTAGTTACCGATGTATCATGTATGCCAGCAGGTTCAAGCCTGCCTCAACGACAATTGTTGCATACAACACATTTTTTCATGTCATGTGTATTATGACAAGTTTTAATTCATGTTAAATCAGTTTATATTGATATTTTGAACATATATGTCACTGCCATGCTCTGAAAGCGCAATTACTAGGTATGGCAGAAAAGCTAAGAATTGCTAAAGTAAGATTCAAACGTTGAAATATCAGCGGTGGTTGTGAACTAAGTTTAGCTTCAATAGATTGAGGATGTTCGAGTTTCCAGCGGAGGAGAAGATTCAAGTGTGACGCTTCACTTAACTGCTCATCATCTCATTCTTGTTGAACAAAGTAGTCCTTTATCTGGAAACCAAAGGAAAGCACAAGATGCAAGAACTCCGACACGAGAATCATGGTTTGCTTATCCGATGATTGCATCTTGTACTTTTAGACCTACTCCACATAACTCTTCGTTACAATCTTCAATCCGTCTCCGATGTCGCGATTTCAAATTTCTCACGCTCAACTTTGCATATGATAGACAAGCTCGTGATGTTTACGAAAGCATAAAAGGAGCAACCTGTCAGCTAGGCGGTATTGATAAGTTATATGCATTTAACTACAAACCACCCCTCACAGAAAGGCAAATCAATGGATGGAGTCTGTACGACGCAAAAATTGAATGGAAGCGTCAAGGGATCTGCATTAAAAGTGTAGAAAGAGGTTGGAGAATATCTAATATAAACGCTGATTATTCCTTTTCGCCATCTTATCCTGCTTTACTAGTTGTTCCAAAAAGTATTTCGGATAATACTCTTAACTATGCTGGGCGATATCGCTCGCGAGCACGAATACCTGTTCTCACCTACCTACATTCAGTTAATAATTGTTCAATTACAAGAAGCTCTCAGCCGCTGGCAGGAATTCGAGGAAACCGAAGTATCCAAGATGAGAAGCTTGTTTATTCCTGTTTTTCTGCTTCACAGGCAACAGATAGCAGATTAACAGGTGAAAGTGAATCAAATACTATTCTAGAGATGAGCAAGAATACGAGCCAGGATTCCTTGGAGTCAAATTTTGCTGACATTTTAGATAAAGAACAAGAAGACGAAACTTTTTCTCCAATGGATACTGAGACAGTGATAGAAAGAACACAACCTTTTGGAGCTCAACAGCATAATCTTATAGTTGATGCCCGTCCTACTGTGAACGCATTGGCTATGCAGGCGATTGGATTAGGATCGGAAAATATGGATCATTACAAGTTTGCGACTAAGGTTTATCTTGGAATTGATAATATACATGTAATGCGAGAATCCTTGGGAAAAGTTATAGAAGCTATTAAAGATTCAGACGTCTCGAAATTGCCTCCAAGCAGGGAACGACTGGCAAAAAGTGGCTGGCTCAAGCACATAACAAATCTTCTGGAAGGCTCTGCTCTGATAGCTCTTCAGGTCGGTGTTAAAAACTCTAATGTCTTAATACATTGTTCCGATGGCTGGGATCGAACAAGTCAGTTGAGTGCGCTTTCACAAATTCTACTTGATCCGTACTACAGAACTATTAATGGTTTTATTGTCCTTGTAGAGAAAGACTGGTTAGCATTTGGGCACAGGTTTCAACAACGTTCGGGGTTTTTGAACAGCGAGAAATGGTTTTCGATTCAGTATGATGCTCTTGCTGGATCTGTGATTCAACCAGGGAGTGGGGGAGAAGGTCGAGGAGATGCTATTGAAAATGCCTTACTGAGTGCACGGAGATTTTTTAATAAAACTAGTCACAGTCCGGAAAGTACTAATGATCTAGAGTATGATACAACTAGATTTGATGAGATGAATGGAAAGAAAGCTGGTAAGGATGATTGTACTGCTGAGGAAGCGACAAAGCCAAAGGAAACTAGTCCTATCTTCCATCAATTTCTGGATGCCACATATCAACTTTTAACTCAATATCCATCAAGATTTGAATTCAATGAACGATTCTTACGACGATTATTATATCACCTTTATTCCTGCCAATACGGGACCTTTCTATATAATAGTGAAAAATCTCGTCTTAATGCAAATGTTCGGAATCGCACATCGAGCGTTTGGGATTATTTCCTCTCGCGGCGAGCAGAGTTCACAAACAAAGAGTATGATGGTGGTCAGTGTGACGATCGAGTTAAAGGTAAGGAACGGCTGCTGCTCCCAAAGATAAGTAAGATTAGGTGGTGGCATGAGGTGTTCAATCGAAGTGATACGGACATGAATGGGCCACTACATGTACATTTAGAAGGAACTTTGGGAAGCCATTTTAATAACTCAAGCACTGATCAAAACCTCATTGGTACAGATAGGACTGTACAATCAAATAGAAATGTTATCAGGAAAACCCATTTGTCAAATTCAAGTACAACAACAGGTCCCTTAACAGGTATACGTGAGGGAATTGCATCCCTTGGTATCGGTGTTGGAAAAGCGTTTTCGGGAGCTAAAAGCCCAAGTGGCAAGCAATCAGTTGAATTAGAGATGCAATGAATAATGATGTATGACATCATAAGTCCTTTATTTTCTTAGTGAATTTTGTTTGCCGCTTTAGGTCAAACAAAATATCGCTGTTAAAATATTGCGGTCAAATTTTACCAGAGCTGGTATTGTTGAAAGACTACCCAGGAGAAAATAATTGCTTACTTTATCCAGAATCATCATCACAAAGATGAGTCCAAGGCACAGTTGATAGTTGTGTAATATCTTCATAAGAAAGTCTCAAGAGTAAATTCAAGAGTACTAACTGGATATCTATGGTAAAGTTAGTGAATATTCTTTTCAGTAGGATATTTCCAAACCTTAGATCAAAATTTTCTAGAACAGTAGGATTTAAAATACCAAATTCACCGATACGGATTTTCTTCCCGCCCAATCTTACATATATGGCGGCAGCATGACCAGGGAAGAAAGTTGGCTCATTAATTTCATCAATCCAGTAACCATCCTGATCGTTATTATGTGGTCCTTCGTCGATCAAAAAAGGGCTTCCGAGCATTAATAAAATGCGATCTAGTAAACCATGAACTACCTCGAATCCACTAGTTTTCCCATACCATGCAGCAGCGAAATGCCGTTCATTACGACTTTTACGTTCTAAACTCAAACATTTATACGCCACATCTGAGACCTCAAAAACCCTTATGGGCACACTGTGTTTTTTATTTTCTCGAATCGTTTTTAATATCCCTGGAATAAGGGAAGTTCGTACCATCTGATACTCTGATGTCTTGGGATTTGCTAGAATTATAGCAGTTTTACCATTATCTTCTCGATTGAGATACTTAAAATTTTCATTATGAGAACACAAAATTAGAGGCATCACTTCAGTCCAGCCAGCTATTGCAGCTTCCATCCGTACGACATCACTTAGCTTATTTATAGGAAGAGCTTGAGCAATTGTTGAAGCCTTATTTGGTAAGGAACGAGGAAGATTGTTATATCCATAAGAGATAGCAACATCTTCCATTATATCACATTGGTGTAAGACATCAGCACGAGTTGGTGGAACAGACACTAGAATTATATTCTGATTTTCGGTTGAACTACGTGCAGAATAACACATTCTTCGTAAAAGATCGCATATCCTTTGAGGAGACTCATCTAGACCACATGATTTGTTAATATAGTCAACCTCTACTTCGATAGACCGTGAGCTAATATTAGGCGTTTCTCGAGATTCATCATTGTGGTCTGAAATTATCTTAACTGGTTCGATTGTGAATGGTTCGGTGCAATACTGAGAGAACATGGCAACAATTATATTGTTTACGATCTCAAGCTTGGTTTTATCCGTGCCAGTAATTTCTATTAGAACGTTTTTGGTTTTTAGCGTAATTTTAGAATGATCGCTGTTAATTATAGGCGGCATAGAACATACAGTTCTTTGGGAATCATAAATCACCGGATAAATAGGAGAATCTTTGATGATGGGAAGGTACTTTCCGAGATGCTTATCACTTTCGTAAAATTGCATTAAATCTTCGCCATCCATTTCGGCATTTTGATTTAAGGGAATGAATTTGATATCTTTGGGTGGGAGAGCTTCGTATGAAAATGGACCTTGAATCATATCTAAATCATGAGTACCTATAGCGACAAGAGTCCGATGTCTAGCTAGATTTTGATGTAATTTATCTTGAAGTGAGATAAAAGAATCATAAGCCTCTTGGGTGAAGTGAACGTTCCGTAAGATAGCACCTGATATGAATGGTCGGATTTTCATAGTATCTGGATGTACTTTTATAGTCTCTATCTTATCAACTTTTGGCGTGATGAGCCGATAACAAGGAAATTGTATCTTTCCTCGAAAAACGTTGAGCACTAAAGCTATCCCTTCAAGGCAAAGCATATCATATCGATTAGCTGGGATTTCAATTTTTAATTGTGCAGGTTCTTGTTTTCCATTAACTATGGGTCTTTCTGACTCTGAAGTATCTTCATCAAGTTCGATACCAATTTCAAAACAGAGTTTCTCGAACTCTACAGTTGTATATCTATAAAAGTCATCACAATTGCCTTGACCTATGCTAAGCTATGAGAAACTTACTCTTGTCCAAGAGCTCTGTAAAGGCTAGCCTTCTCCACGCTAATGGTGGGCATTTTTATTTCTAGAGATAAATATTTTCCGTTACTTTATTTATACGAAGTGACAACTTAATGTGTAAAAGTGCAAAAAATAATACTAATAATTTCCTTCCTATAAGACGAGTAGTTGGTTACTAGCCTATTTAAAATAAGTTCTCGATACAATCTCGATAATTCTTGGTCGACAATTTCAAAGATTGGAGCCTAATAAACCATTGTGTGCCTCCAGCCTGAGGCCAATAGACCAATTGTAAGCTTGTGTATAGACACACACCGAAACACATGTCCATGATTTCATGAATGCTACAGCCTTTCAAATAAACCTGACCATTTTTACATGAAATAAACTCTTTCTATGCATGAATATTTGCACGAACTTCACCGATCCGGTGTATCTAGTTGAAGGAGCCTCACTGCCTTGTTAACATACTTTATGACTCTATTCTATCTTTGTCCAGTTTTCCAACCTTGAATTATTCTCCTAAGTTAAAGCTAATTTACACAATAAATATTATATGTGGTATTTAGGCCCTATTCTTATTACCCCTACGAATATTTCCGTCGATACAAGCCCCAAGCGGTTTCAAAAAGTGATTTCTTTAAGTGGATGGTGTTTTCCCAAAATTATATTTGAGATTGGACTATTCTGATCTTGACAACATGGCTGATAGTGCCAACCATACGGATGAGCTCTATCCAATAGCGGTTCTCATTGATGAGCTCAAGGTAAGTCAATCATGCAAAGACTGAAGAATAAACTTTTGATCAAAGTTGCAATTGCTAAAAAGATTTATAGCATGATGATGTTTTACTACGACTTAATGCTATACATCGCTTATCGACTATTGCTCTAGCTCTGGGGGCTGAACGTACAAGAGATGAACTAATTCCATTTTTGGATGGTAAGGTTTCATTTCAATCATAGACTAAACAATTATCTAAATAGCTCGCAGAATCTGTTGAAGATGAAGATGAGGTACTTATGGCTCTCAGTGAAGAGTTAGGGAATTTTGTCGAGTACGTCGGCGGCCCTGAATGGGGTCACGTACTTCTCTCGCCTCTAGAAAACCTTGCAGCTATTGAAGAACTATTAGTGCGTGAAAAGGTAAAATCGTATACTAGATGTTAAAGCCTCAAACTAATGATCTACTAGGCTGTTCAGTCTTTGAACAAAATATGCGAACAGTTATCTCCCCAACAGGTTGAGGGCTTTTTCATACCTCTAACACTCCGACTTTCGAAAGCTGACTGGTTCACGTCAAAAATATCTGCAACTGGTCTCTATAACACTCCTTATAAAAAGTCTGCACCTCCTATGCAAGAGCAACTACGAAATCATTTTGGAATGTTAGTTCGTGATGAAACTCCCATGGTACGAAGACAAGCTGCAACGAATTTAGCAAAATTCGTCAAAGATATGCCTTCTATAATTATAATTGAAGAGATGATACCACTTTTTCAGCATCTTGCCAGTGATGATCAGGACAGTGTAAGGTTATTGACCGTAGAAGTGTTAATTGCAATTGCAGAGGCAGTACCAAAAGAACAACAATCAAGTCATGGAGTTCTTCTCACAGCACTCAGAAAGCTGATAGAGGATAAGAGTTGGCGAGTTAGATATATGGTTGCTGATAGATTCGAGAAGGCTAGTAATACTAATGAGTGTCTACATTTTTCCATATGCTTACACTTAGACAGATTGCCATTGCTGTAGACGATGAAGTTGTCTCACGAGATCTCGTCCCAGCGTTTGTTAAACTACTTAAGGATAATGAAGCTGAAGTACGAACAGCAATATCTGGACAGATTCCTGGTAATAATAATAGTTAACACTATTATGAAACTGTAAAAACTAATATAAATTCAGGCTTCTGCAAATTAATCAATCGGACTACGATATTAAATGAAATTATCACGACTGTCGAAGATTTGGTCTCTGATACATCACAACATGTGCGTGCTGCTCTTGGAACCCAAATAAGTGGCCTAGCACCTATTCTCGGTAAACAAGAGTAAGAATTATGTGATTAAGGTTAAACTTTAATTAATTTCTTTCAGGACTATTGATCACCTCCTCCCTATGTTTCTTCAAATGTTGAAAGATGAGTTTCCGGATGTTCGTCTACATATCATCTCAAAACTTGAATTAGTTAACCAAGGTAAGTATTGGACTTAAAAGTTTTTTTTAATTAACAATAACTGTAGTGATTGGAATTGAACTACTTGCACAGTCTCTTCTTCCCGCAATTGTACAACTAGCCGAAGATAAGCAGTGGAGAGTTCGACTTGCCATTATTCAATATATGCCACTACTTTCAGGCCAATTAGGTGTCCAATTCTTTGACGAAAAGTTGGCTGCTCTTTGTATGGGCTGGCTTGGCGATACAGTTTTCTCAATTCGTGAAGCAGCAACCCACAATCTTAAGAAGCTAACCGAAGTTTTCGGCGTTGAATGGGCAAACCAAGCAATAATTCCTAAAGTTATGGCCATGGGCGCTCATCCAAACTACCTTTACCGAATGACTACTTGCTTTGCCATCACGGTATGCTCAATTACTCACTTTTTCTATTGTTGTACTAAATTTGTAGACTTTATCGACAGTTGTAAGCCTAGAAATAATCTCCAAATCAATTCTTCCCATCATGGACAAGCTCGTTGATGATGGTATACCTAATATTCGCTTTAATGTTGCCAAATCATATTCGGAATTAATATCAGTTTTGAAGCGCTTACCAGATGAAGGAACCGTTTACACCCTTGAAAAATCAGGCATTCCTAGCTCTCCATCAACAGAAGGACAATTACTTATTCGGGAAAAAATTCTTCCAAACCTGGAAAAACTACAGAAAGATGATGATGTTGATGTTCGTTTTTTTGCAACTACAGCCGCTTCTTTAATATCAGGTGAGCCAATGGTTACATCACCATAAATTAAAAGAAAATTAAAGCCAATATTGGTATAACGGTTATTAAGCCCATAATGAATACCTGTAGACTATGATGGGGTCGGCAAATAGCCGCGACATAAGGACATTTCATTTCATGATTAGTAAGAAGAATTAGTAATCATTCCAGCAGTCAAGGGAATCTCAGATCTGTTGTTTAATGCGCGGCCGCCTACTACGCCTACCCTCTGTCTCTCTAAACCCCCTCTAAACATGTGCAAATTATATCAACATGGCTGCTTGGGTAAGGTCAAGTGTCCACCGTAGCCACCTCAAATAAAATGCTAGAAGATGGTTTAGATATAAGCCAACTTTAGATTATTCAAATAATTTTGCAAAAAAAATTTAACTATCCTCAAAGAAGCTAAGAAAGGTACAATACATGTGGTCGAGCTGCGCCAAATACTAACGATCTTTTATGTTCGAGTTATATATTTACCTGCACGATAAGGGATCTTTTATTTATTTTAATTCTTTGGTTTCAGCTTAATCGCTAGAATCACAAAATTAATCAATTTTTTGTTTGAGAAGAAATCAAAACTAGTCAACATTAAATACTTGGAATCGTGAGATGAAGATATTACAAATGGAGTATTTCAGCTGGTCTTTGGATTTGATTTGAATGGATTTTATAACTACGGTAACCATAATTATAGAAATTACATGTATTTAAGGATTGTGGTCTTAGTAGTTTCTCTAAACCTTTGGCTCGTTCATCCACTGAACTAATCATTGAGTTACTGTAGAACGTGTATGACCCCCGGCAACGAAATAAATTGTATCGTCTAGAGCAGATATTCAAATTAAAGGGATGCTGATGCTATTTATAGAGACTGTCTGAGAATTCTTATTCTCTGGGAACTGAGAACTTGTCGTTCAAGAAAAACTAGGCTTTAAATTGTTGGTCATGGTTTTGAATCACTTTTTATTCAACGGATTAAACATCCCATATAGATTTTGAACACTGCAGATCAAGTTAGGATCTACGGTAAAG
>MCFK01002364.1:0-17804 GCA_003610855.1 Erysiphe neolycopersici | reverse complement strand
GATGTATTTCGATTAGTATATGAAGATGAATTTATGGAGTTGAGTCGCTATTTTTGGGATTAAATTTGACATCTCGTAAGATCAACGAACTCGTGTAACTCTTCTTGTTACTGACTGAAGCAGGCTGATTATTAACAAAGAATCGTATTTTAAAAGTATTCTAACTAAAGATCATTAAAGTATTTGATCTGTTTTAATATATACATATACTCACGTTTAATAGCACATTACAAGCTAACCTACACGTCGTAGGTAGATTCAGATCATATCCAAATTAACAATGATAGAGAGATGTGAGCTCACAAGTGACCTGTTAGTCTGAAATCTAAGCATGGTTTGTATTTAGCCTTGTCGCTATCCAATAGGAATTGTTTCGCTTCGCTATTTATATCACCATTTTTAACACTTTTATTGCAAAGTAATTGTCCTTTGAGTTTGCTAGGGACCAGATAGTATAATGTAAGATAAATATAAAGTTGTTTAGGCACGAGGTGTCTTTAGATTCTAACTATAAACTCTCTATAGTAAAATCTTCATACTGTATGTAACTTCACGGTAGGTATTATAATTACAAATATTTAACATAATATAAAACGTGAATAATTGATAACAAGGATTTTGCGAATTTGGATCTTGACCTTGGTAGATTACTTTTAATAAAGATAATTAACTACTACTAAAATGTATGAAATATTGAAGTTACTTGAACATAAAGAACCTCCGGGTGCATAATTTAAAATATCATACAGACTTGTATATGATATTGTTATATTCCAAATTCGATTATTATCACTGTGGAACTTAACACCTCGACCGCACTATCACCACCACCAGAACTCCCTCGGTGCCCGAGGGAGCCAAAGTCTAGTATTTACATGATAAGTAAATCACCTTATACTATGTTCTACATTTCGTCTCTCGTCAACATAAGTCAGGAATTACTATAACCTCCGTAAATTAGCCCAGTCGCGCGGCTCTTTAACTTTAGAGGTGTGTTTTTATGTAGAAGGGATCGGCCAGCTTTGATCAAATAAAAAAATAGAGGGGTTTTTTGATAATTGGCTTGGTCCCAAGTTGGGACCAGGAAAACTTATAAAAACAGGGGTATCAATACAGGGGTATCAAAACAGAGGGGGCTCTACTTACATTGACTCCTTGGAGATGATAGTGCAATCGATTCAAATAAATTGCGCGGTAATAATTTGGATGTGTGATGAGACTAATTTACAGTTTTTATAACAAATCTTAAGAACATTTATTAGGAACACTTGTGTTAAATCTGACCGGCCCTATTCTGTCTGCACCTTACTTAACCTGAACAAATTGCTCTGAAATTTTCATATAAACTGACTTGGATAACAGCTAATAAATCCAGCAATTTAAACCACAATGATGAGTGGTGGCTACAGCTTGAAAAGCTATTCAATTTGGGTCTCCACTTTCTGATGCGAATTGGCAAAACCTCCTTCCAACAGGAAGATGTAGAAAGGGGGCAGAGACAAAGAACCATGGTTCAACCTTAGCCCCAGATTGGTTCTTACTATACTCTTCCCCTATCTAAATGTTATGTACCTAGCTCCTACCAGAATCTAATAATCAATTGGTCTAAGGCTGGGACCAAGCCTTAATTATCCCAAAAAAAAGTTTAGCAGAACAATAATTAAGACATTCCTTCTAGCTGAACGAAGAAAAAACACCAATCCTCCACTTGCAATTTCCAATTACATTAGAGAGAGATTTACCGCGTTACATATTGAACTATTTGGGCTTTTGAGGGAGATTCATTGTTTCAGCTGCTCTGCTATATGTCAACATTAAGAATGTGTTGTTTCATGACCAAATATTCATCCGAACAAACTGTATCCAGAACCATGCCTCGCTCATGGTTTATCTCGTTTGAGATAAAGATTATCACTAACCTTGGCAGGCGTTTCTTTCCAATGAACACTACAGCTAATATATTCACAATTATTTCTCACATTCGAAAATCTAACCATATTATTGCTCCAACTGACCTGATGGAAAAAGTATTGCTGAATAAATGAGCTAGCTACAGTCGGAAGCTATGGAACATTTTTCAGTTCCCAATAAACATATTATATTCGTACATATTATTATTGGTTCAAAGCAATTAAGAGCTTCGCATCTCAAGCTGATTGATTGTAAATAATTTATTTTTAAGTATACATTTTCAGACCCAGATCCTCATTGTAACTTGAAATTCCTAAAGAAAGCACTCAACATTTCCAGCAGGATAAACCGAGCCTGTTTATTAAAAGAGACATACTATCCACCCATTAAAAATAAGTTCCATGAGACAACATAATTCTGTATCAATCAATTTTAATTTGTCCTTATAGTAATTATTAGTGAAAGAAAGGAGGAATCCATGCTATTCGGGTTAAGAAAGAGATGATCGCTTCAGCAAAAGTAATCTTTACAGAAGATTATGTGCCAGCCCAACTAAAACCAACAAGCTAGTAGTTAGTATGTTGTAGTTAACGGTAACTGCAGCTGATTTCTTTGAACCAGAGTTTCCACCGGTACCGGACCCAATTCCTCCTACATCAGAAGTAGTTTTGCATACATAGACACCCTGTATGACCTTTCCAGCTCCATGTTCGGAATCGAAGTTGGAACAATCTATAGAGGAAGTGGATTGTAAATTAAAACCGCCTTTCACATTCTCAAGGGCTGGTAGGTCAGGTCTAATACATTGTTAGTTTCTGAATTCAATGCTTGAATAATTAGATGCTTACGTGCTGAAGTTTCCAGAGAAATCGATTGCTCCTCCAACATAGCTTAGGGAAGGAAAACTTATACCAGTTAAAGCTAAGTTATTGGCAATTTGAACAGCTCCTCCGACTGTCTTTAAAAGGGGCATAGATATGTTTGTAAGCTTTGTATTGGCTACAAAGGCAAGACTTCCCTGTCCATCGGCCTTAGATCCAACAGAAGTAAGGTTTGGAGCTATGATACTGGGTACATAATTCCCGTAGAATCCAAGAGATCCATCTACAATAGCCAACGAGGGAATGCTAACCGTTGATACATTTCGGAAAGTCATATTGGCAGCTCGAATTAAGTTGGGAAAGCTGACATCTAAGTTATTACCATTCGAATTAATATCCAGTGAAGAAGTAACATTGGCAATCTGAGTGCTAAAAGTTTTGAGTCGGTTGTTGTTATTAATTCCAAGGGTTTGTACTGTCTCGAGGTTTATACCGTCTAAGGTACTGAGAAAGGTGTTTGATATTAGAACACTTTTGGCCTTTGTCACAGTTGCAGGAAAGTTTAATTGGGATAGTGCAGGAAGAGCCTCCCAGTTGATTGAATTGACTGATCTCAATGAGCCCATTGCCAGAGTGGAAAGAAGAGTTAAGTTTTTCAATTCGAATGAGCCACTGATAGCATTAATTGTTGTGGATCCTAGGCTTGTCAAGCCACCAGCATTTTCGCAGATCAAGTTTCCATTTAATTGTTGTGGGCCGTCAATTGAAATAGTACCAGCAGCAGAAGGACCTATAACAATATTCCCGCTTACAACTGAGCAAGAGGCAAGAGCAGACGCGTCTGCCTGAGAATTTATGGTTGCCGTGGGCTGAGAGCATAAAGATGGGCTTTGTGCTATGATCGGTTTAGTTAATGATACCATGGAGAGAGTAGAATAATATATATATATTTAAAGTATTGATTCCGTCCCATTGAAGTGAAGTGAGAAACTTACCAAATACAGTGCCAATGACAGTGGCAGCAACAGGTACGAGAACCTTTGCATTAAGGAACATAGTGATTTAGAAAGTACAGATACTATCAAGACCTCTATTGATTCTAAGAGAGGTCAGCAGTAATATTTGTGGTTAAGAAAATTGAAACGATAATATTGACGAAACGTGAATGAGAGAGGGGGAGGAAGTAAATATTAGAAAAAGCTGTGTCAGATTTGAAATTATTGTTGTTTGAGAAAGAACATAGGAAACAAACAGAAGGTCAGGTTGTGAGTAGCTCAATCTTAGCTTGGGAATGAACGCTTTCCTCGACGATACTCATGAGAGACGAACAAGTGACTAGTAGCAGGAAAGAGAGAAGGGCGGACATACCTGTGTAGGATGGTGAAATGGATGTTGAATTATTCGCCCACCAAAAGTGACTGAGAGCTGGACCCTCTTGAGCACACAGACAATCACGAAAAATGTGCGACGATGTTACTGTAACGAGATTTTTATCAAATAAAGTAGGTTGCGTGGTGTATTTCAGTGGCAATGGAAATGTCTGCAGATAATGTTCTTTTTTACTTTTTTAAGGACTTCCAGTAGAAGAAGTAGGAGTCGTGCACAAAATACCCTGCTGACTGCAAATGAGAGTGGTAATAATAACGAGAGTATGAAATAATTGATGGATAAGTATGATGAAAGCTGACGAAGAGGATGGTGAGCAAAAAGACTAGGGCTTGATGGGTTTTGGTATTAGGTTTCTGTTGTCGTCGTTGTTGTAGGATCGCGTTGATTCACAACACAGGCAGGGGTATGTATTCAAGCAGCGAGCGAGTGGACCTGCGTCGGTCAGGGGCTAGGAGCCAGGGACTAGCTGCCAGGTACAGGTAGGAGACTGTTAGTTTGGAAAGACAGGGATTGATTGAAGCGAGAGATGCTGAGTCAGGAAGTAAGTCAGGAAGAATGGAATCAATCAAGAGTTCTGCAGGCAACACTAACTCAGGTTTTCTCTGTTTCATGCGAAACATCACCAACATCTTCAGTATCATTACAATATCAACAACTTCAACCACAACAGTAAATAAATTGGACAAAAAAGGCAAACTTAGTGATTACATTTCCTATCTTGGCCAGTATCATTAAGCAAGGGCAAATGAATAGTGGACGCTTGATTGACCAACCAACCATGCACACAAGGATTCAGAAAATAAATAGGGGAACGAAAACAAATAACTGAAGGGAAGGAGAATGATATTTATTGGCTTCCCTCCCCCCCAGCAGCTCAGTTCCCAGCCATTTAATGGGCCCTTTTTACCTACTAGTGGTCTGGTCCATGAGAAAACATTCGAGGATTGATCATCTTTGATAGCTGATTTGCCATATCCCAAGTCAATAAAGCCGTGTTTTATTTCATTGCTCACCCTCTCCTTCTCTGTAATGATAATCTGATGGATTTTATTGCTTCTCCGGAAATTAATATGCTAATGAGCTAGTAACTTTGTGATATGGGGCATATTCTACCAGCAATATTTCATTTCTTCTTCTCAATAACTGGTCTGTGCAATATAATTTCGACGCTGCTATCCGTCGTGTAGAATATGGAAATGCACGTTTGACGGATGCCAGACAAATCGTGAACAACAACAAGGCGCGACTGTCATCAAGTATCGGTGTATTCAAATAAGTTTTCATCAACATGCGACAGGGACATCTTAAGTTCTGTTGATTGTGGTAGACATAGTTAGCAATCTACCTCCCTGAGTCTTTGAAGAGTCGTCAGAGCACCTTCGACATGGGTTTGATTGATTAACCACAGATTGATAGAGTGCAATGTGCAATGCAATCAAAAAAAAATAAAAAACAGTAGGAAATTATTATATTTGTATACACATATTCTTCCCACCTCATTTTACTGTGTTATACTCTTTGTTACATCATTTCATTTCCCCGATGCCCTTTGCCCACGATACATTCATATCCGGCTCGGATGTTGTTAATATTGCTCGGTCGGTCTCACAGTGAGTGATTGGTTGAAATTGTAGAAATAGAGAGGAAAACTTCTGCTGAGCCCCCCCATAACTTGATCTGCGGTTGCTACTATGAATGAGGGGCTCCCGATCCCTGTAGAGCTGTTAAATCCCAGTTGAAGTGATGAAAGTACACACAGCAGCTACCTGCCATCATCTTTGAGTCGTTTCCCCCTAATGAAATCAGCGAGCACTCGGGCACTACGGAGCAATCGGAATAGTGCCTGAATACCGGTATTCAGCAAGATGAGGATGTAAATTTTGGTTAACTGGCCCAAAGAACATCATCTTACCATCCAATAGCGTCTTATCTTTATCTCTGCTATGTTAGATACATTCAGAAGTCCAGACCATGATTGGTTTGGGTGCTACAAGTGCCCAAGAGAAGAGAGTGTCTCGCATGCCCCAAGATCATACTCCTGTAATATCTAGAAACCAGAATGTGTAGGATATGTTGGATGTCATGTTAACGTACTTGCACGACTCAAGGCCTTCTCTATTATTCAAGAACGATGGCCGATTATTCCAATCAGAAAGTTTCTTGCGGCTTAATAATTCCTCCAAGAAAGTGCAACTTAGACTAAGAGCTTAATCGCCATTCTGAGCATACACAAACAATCATTAAATTCTGGATGTAAAACAAATGTCAAGCATTCATTTATTCATTCACTAATTGATTCTCGGGCTAAATTTCATGAAAGTTACTACTATTTTTGTTGACTATGTTATCTTTGTCACAGTCAAACTCTAATTGTTCATATTACCTGTACTGTACTGTACCATTTGGCAATTTTTCATCTCTAACACTTTTTCCTGAGATGAGCTCAATACTCCTACTTCACTGATTCATGTAGAAATTATTACATTAGGGCCGGTCAGACATCCCTTTCGAATCTCAAGTAGAAATGCTTGAGGGAAATCTGCTTAGCAACTAATAATCAAAAACCACACCAAAATCTTCTGAGTTACATTTGCTTCAAACTCTTATCGCAACAACACAATCAAAATATGTTTGAATAAATATCTAAACGCCAGAAAAATTATCGCGTCTATTTTTTTACTACGCACTTAACTTTTAAGGAAGTTAAATGGCTGAGAAATGGTATTTACAGACCGTTAAACTTATTGGTCTAAACTTTAAAAAACACTTCATTTGATTTATCACGCTCTCACACTCCAGATACTCAATTTTTTCTAGAAAAACTCTCAAAAAATCTAGATTTGATATTACTACCTTCCTTCAATTTATAACTCATCGGTAAATTTTATTGATTGCGATGTTGGGCTTCAAAATCAAAGAAGGTAGAATTTGGGTACTTTTGGTTTTCTTTTGATTACAAATGCAAAGCAATTTTTCCCTTTGGCAGACCGGCCCTAATGGGTTAACTCAACATTGACCACTCAGCTCACAGAAGAGCCCGAATATTACTCAGCCAAACGGTAACTCTATGATAGAATTCCATATTGTCATCAAACTTCAGATTAACGATCTAGTTATATACCCACCTACCCTTGTTTAAATAGATCCAAAATTTGCTTTGAGAGGATTCCTAAATCCCGTTTGGAAATTTCCCCACCCCTTAACCCTATCGTATCACTTGGCCTAAGGTGTGGCTTTGTAATTATAGCTAATTCGGCGTAGGATCGAGATACCCGCAATCTTAAGATTATTGCCCGAATACAACCGATCTACTTTAATCGGCTATACAGCAATACCGAAAATAAAAGAGCTTTATTGTTGCCTAGAGACCAACCACCCTTTGCTTAATAGGGCCTCTCAGACCGAGAATTTCAATACTTAGTGAATGTTCTATGAAGTAGATTTCCTAGGATTTTAAAGTTCCCCCGCGGCAATAAATAAATAATCAAGAAATCCACCAAAACCACATATCCCCCTCATCATTAACTTTGGAGCCCGACATAGCCTTTAATTCATCTATAGTTAATTTTCAAAATTTGATAACATATTCCACTTTCAAATCTGTAATTCACAGAAGTTTTTCAGCGCAAAATGAGTATCTGGGAAGTGAGGGCGAGATAAATCAAATGAAGTTTTTTTTTTTTTAAATTTTTAGATTATGAAGTTAAAAGTCCCATAAACACTGTTTCTCAGCATTTTAGCTTTCATAAAAATTAACTTCGTGATATTGGAGTGAATGCAATAACTTTTTAATTTTTAATTTAAAGAAATATTGACGGTAATGAGGCGATGAAAGCCTGGAGAGGTGGTAAAGGTGGATGGAGACATTGATTTTTAGTACAAATTATAACGTGGAAAGCCTCATCTTAAAAACATTTTTTTAGCATTTAATTTCTAGGTCTAACCGGCCAAGTTAGGTCCTCCATCAATTCCTAAACTTATACAACGCCAATGACCAACTTCAACTTTTCCAAATTCATTTATAAGAATTTAGTATATTTTAAACAGCTTAGGAATTATAAGATAGTTCAGTGGCCTTCAAATGCTCAGATGTTTGAAGACTTAAGCAATCCTGACGAGTATCCGTCGGAGAAAGAGAAGAAATCAACGCTTGAATATGAATGAGTTACATATTTGAGAAGTGATAATGCAAGTATCAGGCCAAGCAATTTTTTTTAAAATTTATCTAGAAAGCACTCTTCAGTTAAATAAGATATCAAACAAGACAGGATCATTATCCTCCCAAATAGACAGCATGACTGAAACCGCTAGAAAAAGAATGCACAAACTCAACCTATCATTCTTCGATGCAGATGGCTAGAGTGTGTGGTTCGATGGCATGCATTACTTAAACAAGATTTCAGCGCTGAAAATTTACACAAAGAAATATGCCCATAGCAGTGGTTGAAGGCAATTTACTCGAAAGTCTCTGGGAAGGTAGAAGATTAGATGGACTAGACTTTGCAGGCCAGAAATATCATGAAATATTGAGAGACTGCCATTATTCTTGAAGCAAAAGCCTTTGAAATTGAATCTAAGTCGCGATTATTGTGGCGAACTGTGGCTAGACCTTGCCTTCTCCGTTTTTATATACTCAGTCTCAAACAAGAGTCAAACAAAAATTGAGTATCTTACATCGCTCGCGCAAGAGATCTTTGAAACCTGGCTGTAGTATGATCATCCGGATAGAACCCATGTCATGCATGGGTTGTTGAGCTATAGTGCAAGGATTTGTCTTTAGTTCATTTCAGGAAGTAGTAAAATCCAAAGTAATCGAACATGGTGCCATGGGTGGAACAAATCTGGAAGAAGCCATATATAAAGCTAGTAAAGCTGTACAAACATTGCAGCATATCTTACTCTATGATCCAAAAGTCAGAGTTACTCATCAAGATTTGACATAATCATGCTATCCCAATAAAGATATTTCGATAATAGTATACTAGACTTTGGCCCCCTCTGGCACCGAGGAAGTTCTGGTGGTGGTGATAGTGCGGTCGAGGTGTTAAGTTCCACAGTGATAATAATCGAATTTGGAATATAATAATATCATATACAAGTCTGTATGATATTTTAAATTATGCACCCGGAGGCTCTTTATGTTCAAGTAACTTCAATATTTCATACATTTTAGTAGTAGTTAATTATCTTTATTAAAAGTTATCTACCATGGTCAAGATCCAAAATTCACAAATTCCTTGTTATCAATCATTTATGGTTTATATTATCATTGTAATCAAATTACCTACCCTACGGTAGAAGTGAGGTTCCAACAACACAGTGACAGGGTTGTTTAGACATTTGGGGTGCCATAATTTTACAAATCAGGCTAGAATGTATATAATTACGAGATTAGTACAGATGTACAGCCTTTAACTTTCCCTTCTCCAATATGAGAGCTAGCAGGTGGAGAAGGGAAAGTTAAAGGCTGTACCTCTGTATTAGTATATTTACTAGTAGACCCCGTTCCGATGGCACGGAGTGGGTGTTAATAGAGAAAACTCTCCGTCAATATATATATGCATAATTGAATCATGTTTATTAAATAAAATGTGGATCAAATGAGTTGATCATCAAAGTTTACTTTGAATATATTTGGGTTGTCGGAACTTCACGCAAAGCTCATTCAGATGATATTAAACTAAAAAATCTGTACCCTTCGATATCAATAGGCAATTTGGTGAGTAGCTTTCCACAGGGGGAAAATGTTAGAAATCATTTGAATTCAAATGAGAAAAAAATGGATCGAGTTGAAATCCGAATAAAATAATAAATTGATTTAGGGTAACAAATTGAAATCAAAATGAGTTCTAATATGTTTCATCTTCACTTTCCCGGTATCATCAATATTAGCTATTCAAACGACGTAAAGTTATCTTTAAGTAAATATTATCCTAATACAATTTAGATTTAATCTTCGGAAAGTGCCCCTAATATCATAAAATATCTGGACTTGTCTAATTTTATCCAAAAAGCCCTCGATCAGTCATACAGGTGATTGTCGTTAACTAAACTGTAAAAATCCAAGCTTTTTTTAAAAGCATTTGAAAACGTTCTATTGCTGAATTTTGGTTGCTAATATTTTCAGCAATGATAAGCTGAACTGTGAGAAATACCCATCTGGCTATTTTTTGTTGTTTAGTTTCGGAGCCTTCAGAGTGACTTTTCGTAGCTGCAGAGTTTTTCAAGGATTTTTCCAATTTTACTATTTTGCCTTTTTGTGTAATAATGGGTAAACGCTGGACTGCTAAGCATAGTTGAGTAAGCCTTGTGAAATAGTTGCTCTGAGATCTCCGATTTTTCACAATGTTAAAAAAAATATTGTGAGCTTAAAATTGAAATTGTCGTTTTCCCCGCCATAATTAAGTTCGGGTTCAAACATCTTTGTAAGATTCGAAAATTCCGTATCATAGCTCGAGTTTCTTACAGGTAGCAGGTAACATTAGACAGTCCGTAACAATAAGCCAGTACCTACAATGATGTTCACCGATACTTCCTTGAGGAAAACAGAATTATTATATTGAGCTCTCATTTTGCTATGTCTGATGATCATCTTAATGTAGTTAAAACCTTGATTACTACTGTACTTTCACAACATATTTTGGCCACTTGAAAACAACATCTGCTTCCAATTAGTGACTATAGGAGTCGTCAGTAATTCTGAAGGTAGAAAAAGTTTGTAGAAAAAAAATCGAGTCTCCTGTTGGACAGGTGAGGCGGCCGCCCACTTGTCATGCACTATCTCAAGATCCGCCTTTTAATCTAGTAAAACCCAGTGTATGCCTTTGATAACGTAGAAATAATTAACGAATATAAAATTTAAATACTCAATAGTTAAACATTATAGAACAAATCTTTCAATAGTGTGAGACGAACTATTTCAATCTCGGTTGCTTGGAAGCTATTGAATAACACTTGGATACCAAGACAGAGTACTTCGCAACTTCTATCCAAATCAAAGAATGGCGCCTGAAGCTTTACTTGATTCTCAAATATTAAGCGCTTGTTCCAGATGAGGTATTAATCAATTAAATTAATAGTAGGAATACTATTCTTTCTCAAGATAACAAATGTATATTCTTGGATTCCTTCGAGGGGCATTGAAGTTTTAATTGGTAAAGTTCAGATATGGTCAGTCACGAAGAGCAAAGTAGTCCTGGACTAACTTTAGAAGCCAAAAGCTTTTTAGAAACAGAGGCGAAATCCCCAAAATTTAAGCATGGAGATAGCACAACGGAATAAAATCTGCCTGTAGTTAAAAGGTCAGAAGGAGGAGGTTTTTAATTAAATAGGTCTCTGAAAAATCTTTTTATTTCTCAGATTAACACCTCCGGACGCCATCGTTAGAACAAAATTCACATCTCATAACTCATCATAACTCTTTTTTCATCTCAAATTCTTAAAATAGCAAAAAAAGGAAAAGATTGTATCCTTTTAAATCATTTTCTGAACAACTGTGCCACCCTTCTTAAGCTCAAGGACTTCACTTAGAGTTAAAGTTTTTTCGGTATGATTCTTAGTTGGAAAAGTTGTGGCAAGAACCCACTGCCTAGATTCACTACTTGGATACGCTGTCTCTATAAATCTATAGATGTGGCCAACGGTGTGTGTTGGGTTAAATTGAGCAGGTAGACGGGTTCCATTAGCTAACTGTATCCTTAGACTAATTACTGGCTGAGATGGATCAAGGTCTATATCAGGAACGGTAATCTCTGTTGATGTCGGGGCAGGAGTAGATGAATCTACTGAAAAGCCTGGGACTGGACTGCCTAGTCGGTTAGCTGTGCCACTAAATGGTATATATTTTTTTGGAGGAGCCTTATAGTTCTCATCGTGTTTAATAAGTTGAACATCGATTGGTTGGTTATGTCGGACGCCCATTAAATGTACAGGTGCTCGACCTTGACGGATCATTTGTAGATCAGCTGCATTCTGAGGGTCATCGAATCGGCGTAAGGGACCATCTTCGATACTAAAGCCATCATTCCAGAGGTGTAGGGTTTTGGTCCTAGCAAGTTCTAATTCTGGTGCTTGTTGTTCTGGATTAGGTACAACTCGTGATGGGGTATCATCACCACCAAGAGTCTGCCCATTCCCACGAAATCTTGAAGGTGGGGTAGCCGAAGACTCGCCTCCTAGTCTTGCAGCATTGCTAATTCTAAATCAGTAGAGTTTAATATTATTTTAGGAAGTTAACATACGCCTTAGCCATCTCTAGAATATCTCTTGCTAATTTTTTGGGATGGTTATAATTCTCAGTGGGGTCTTGAACGGCTAAGCCTGATTTTTCACCACCAGCAAATAAATCTCTTGGTTCTTTACCCCCCTTAAAATCTTCCTCATCAGAGTTATCAAGATTATCAACAGCATTTTTCTCTTGATTCAAAGAGCCTAACGTAGCTATTCCAGATTTCTTCTTTGGTGGCGCAGATGATCGAGAACTGGAGCCGAAATTTGAGGCTGATTCTGCTGCTGGTTTTCCATCAAGGGTTCGAGGCCCAGTGTATGGCTTGTCAACATGTAAACTAGTATTCTCTTTTTTATTGCCCTCTATTTCTTTTTCTTCTTGGGAAGTAAAGTATTCTGCTGCTGCACTACTCAAATCCCATCGATTTGCTGTTAGATATTGTAAGGCCTTTGATCCAAGACGGTAAGTAAGAAGTTTGGGAAACGTGATGACTAAAACTCACTTCCGCTGGAGCGGCACCTGTTAATTCATTAAACTGTTGAACAAGTGCTTCGTGATGTGGTTCCTCCATGGTAGTTATTTTGAGATACGTACGGGGGTTGTAAATTTGTTATGGATTAATGAGATTGGGCATCTGGGCATACTAAATGGCAGCCGAAAAATAAACTTCGCTAAATAGCTACACGGCAATTGGTGTGATATCGCCTACTAACGTAACTAGTTGTGCAAGCTCATTCATCGGTAATCGGAAAGTCTATCATGTCGCAAGATGAAATTGAGACAAATGATGAATGTTTGTCTAATTTATTATCAGATTCGCAAGAATATCCATCCAACAATGATGAAATCTCTCTGCCATCTTCTATAAGCTCCTCGCCGCTATTTAAATACAGAACCACCACACTATGGCGCTTGCTCTCAGGTGCTGCAATTAACCTTCTATTGCCATTTATCAATGGGCTTATGTTGGGTTTTGGTGAGCTCTTCGCTCATGAAGCTGCATTTAGACTAGGATGGGGAGGCACTAAGGTATTTGACAATTTTATTGACTATATGATGGTGATGGAAATATACCAGGAATTCAATAAGAGGGATGAAAAGTAGATCCTTTGTTAAGTACATCTCTGATTAATATTGAATTACTTAGGTGTTTCCTGTGAGAAGACGATACTCCACACGGCCAGGAATCCATGTCAGAGATTGTCAGACGGATAGAAAGAGACACGATCTTAATGATCAGACCAGCTTAGAATGAGCAAGCCTATTGTTGTGACTCCAGATAGATGAGAAGGATGCCTTTTCATGTAACTTACTGCCAGATGGCCAACTTTCTCACCCTATGATCTTCTAAGTCCAACAATGCTACCGAGTGTTATTCAAAACAAATTATAACAGCCAAGCCAGTAAGAATACTTTGGTCATTTTTACATAGTAATTTTGTACCGTAGTAATAGCTTCCTCGATGTTCATGGAGCTCATTCTACTGAGATACTGATATGTGTGAATATTATAATCTCAACGGGTATTCTATTGGTTGGTGTCTTCAATGAAGTGTGTGGTGCTTAATGATGGTGGTTATATATTAAAATATGAAAATATATATAACTAGGTAATGCTACCAACTGTTGTGGTCCGTATAGGGAATGGTGGCGGTAAGTCCGAATAGTTCAGATAGTAATGTAACAAGCTTGTTGTAACAATTGTATATTTTATTTTTCTCTATCCCTTTCTCTAGCAAGTTTGATGTTGTCTCTATATACACTATGTCACCTTCTCTCTTAATCATATCCTGCATATGAATAGTGAGTGTTGTGTTGAAATATCACTACTATATTGTGATATGACGTCTCAATACTTAATGTAAATCTATATATTGTAACGTTTCGCGTTAATAACAATATAACAATATCCAAGTTAAAATTTAAAATTTAAAATTGATCTAATCTAATCCGTAGGATCACGTGGTAAAATTACCTATCGACCTAGTGATGATTATTTAATACCCAAGGCACACTTATGGATGAGATCAACCCTAAAAGCTTTCTTCTACAGGATCTACAATAATAATGATTTTTTCAAATCAAAATACCAAAATAAGTATTTTGGTAACTTACGCCTGTTGCCTAAAAGAAAATATGTAAATACTCATAATAGCATTTCCATGATCAACTTTATTTTTTCTATAGATAACTTACCGTATATCTCGTAAGCTTTTGAATAAGATGGTCATAAAACAAACCGGAGCCATTTCTGGCCTCAAAAGACCCAGAGAGACGTCATCTATAGATTCAGCTAAAGTTCAAAAACCAAAAACAGCAAAGAAATATGAGAAAAAAATTGATGCACGCTCAATTGCGACTCAATCTTCAGAGGCAGCACTTAAAAATGGCCAATTAGATGTTGAAGCGTTTCTTCGATCCCGAGAGTTCGAAATTAAAGCGCTCCAGGATGGAATGCAGAAAGCGAAGAAAAACCTGAGTAAGAGAGCGCTTCAGAAAGTCCCTAGAGCCATGCGAAGAAGAACAGCTAGTCATAACGTGAAAAGATTGCCCAGAAAGTTACAAAAAAGGGCAGCCAAGGAAATGAAATTTGAGAACACACCGACAATCAACGCTAATAAGAGAAAGCCTCGAACTTCCCGGGGTCGATTACGTACAGAAACAGCCAAAAAATTGTGCCTTCTCTCTGCCAAAAATAAAATTATCTCAAGAGATAATGATGGGAAAAATAAAAATATAAGTACACGACTTCCTCGTCCAAAGATAAGGAGAAATCAACTAAATCAAGCACCAATACTGAAGTCAAAATTTAGAAAAAGGCAGATTACTAAGAACTGGTTACCAACTCACATTTGGCATGCAAAGAGAGCTAAAATGACAGAGCCTAATAATCCTCTCTGGAGATTTGCCATTCCTATAACTCCTACAGAAAAATCATACCGACCAACACATCGAGCAGGGGGATTGAGAGGTGCTATCGCTTGGGATATGAGCTACATAAGTACCATTTGCTTAGAAGGCTCTGAACTTAGCCTAGAAATATTTTTAAAGAAAATCGGAGTTACTGAAAAATGGCTTTGGGAAGAGAAGGGGTTAAAATGGAGAAACGGTAAGAGAAGCTGGACTGGTTGGCTAAGTAGAGTAGTCAAAGATAAATCCATATTTCTATGCCCATCTTTAATACTATGGTGCCCTTTGATACATGATCCTAAAAAAGTAGAGACAACTAATACAACCACTACTTCTGATGTCAACACAGATACTACTACCACTACTGCCGTTGCTACTACTGATGCCGCTACTGATACTACCACTGCTTCTAGCACAACCAAAAGAAGATTTCCAAAGAAACCTACGCGGCGAGTCTTTTTACGAATTCATCCTTCTGCTTTTCTTGAAACCTGGACAGAGTTACTTAGATTATCGAAGCTACAACGTCCTGCGGTTCGTATCCAAGATCTTCGATTTGAAATTGGAAGTATTGATATCACAGGTCCAGGCTCTACTGAATCTCTACTTGGGATACTTCATCCATATTCTCAGATAGGAATAGATATTGAAAAACATGCTGAGACTTTTAATTCATTGTCTAGGTTAACGAACCCGGCAACACTACCTCATGACGCCATGCTATCATTTTCTATCATGGATCCTCGTTTACGATATCCTCCTCGTACTATAAAGATTCCAGCAGCTAATGATGAAGAAAATATCAAATTTTTACAGAGTCTCACTGAATGGCCTGTTGATAATTTCACTGGCGCAAGTTCTATTTTTGATCAAGAGACTCGTTTCAGAGCAACTCATTTACCATCACAAAAATCCATCAATCGTCGTAAAGGTTTAGCACCACCTGGTACGTACCCACCAACAGAAAAAAATGATCCCCCAATTCCAATAGTTCTTCTGGCCTCGAGAATCGATAAATCAACATCTTCTCAAGGAACCTGGACTATTCTTGCACCTTGGAAATGTATATTACCTTTATGGTATGGCTTAGTCCACTACCCCCTTTCGACCGGTGGAAACCCGCGATTTGGAGGTCTTCAAGAGTTGCAACAAATTCATTTTGAACATGGCTCTCCATGCTTTCCTATGGATTATCTTGGCACATCTTCTGGCTTTTCTTGGGAAATTCAAGAGAGGCTTAAAAAAAAATCTGAATGGGATAAGAAACCAAAAGGAAAACGAATTGAGTGGAGCTCGCTGGATCTCGGCAATGGAAGAATTGGTGAAGTTGGTCGAGGATGGTCGTGTGACTTTGAATATCTTCTTCAACCTAAAAAGTCCAAAGATAAGGAAGAAAATTCAAATAATGAAGGTAAAGAAAAAATTGATGGGCTTCCATTCCTTGACTTCCTACAATCCAGTGACCTCAACAAAGCCCTCTTGAGTAAATCTTTAGCACCCCCTTCCTCAAATACCGTTTCAACTGTTCGTATCAAACTTGTGGGCCGTGGAGTAGCCAGATATGCTGCACGTATTTATCGTTTACCTCGAGCAGAATTATCATCTGATTCACCTAATACAGATTCAACAATAACAATAAGAGATCAATGGCTCTCATTACTACCAGCCAATAATAAAACATCCAATAGCTCTTCTAGAAAATATACTGGGGCGAAATCTGCTAAAAGACAAATTGGACGTATACCTGTGAATACTCCACTTCCTCATAGGGTTCGATTATTGGCACAATCACTTCTGCAACAACCTCCTTCTCTCTTTCCAAATGATGCTGAACACGACAAATTGAGAAGGAAGAATGATCCTTTTGATCATCCTTTAATTCCGAATGTAGAAGATCTTATAGGTTTTGTTACTACAGGAGAATACTGTCTAGTAGATGGTAAAGCTACTGCTATTGGTAACATCTTAGCTTGTAAAGTTTTGGATGACTTTTATCCAAACCATTTCAATCTGAAACAAAGTAATCCCCCAGAGAAAACTCGTAGTTGTAAATCTTTTAAAAATTTTGTTGCGAATAAATATGCTAGATTATGTATTGTTAGAAATTCAGGGGAAGCTATCGGTCGTCTGGCTTTTTGGGAACCTATTTGAAAATTTTTTAGGTGGAAATACAAGATGATATCATTAAAAATATGTTTTTTTATGGTGTATGATTTTCAACTCTATCTAAGCTATACATATTATATGGCGGATGCCCTGGCGTACTTCATAGTATAATTACTATTAGTACCGGATAGTTGGGGACCTTAAAATTATGTGTGATAATGATTCATATTCATGATAAGTCTCGCTGTAAAATCAATCCTATTAGTTTGTTTGTTTGTGTTGTGAAATTAAAGTAATACGGCAATTTCGCGTTACTGAACAAGGTTGAGGTTGTTAGATATCAAATTGTATGAGTAAATAAATAATATTGTTTAGTCAGAAGGTGTCTCAGGATTTCACTTATATTTGAATATAATAAAATTCTAAGACTAGATGTAACCT
>MCFK01002354.1:217-13615 GCA_003610855.1 Erysiphe neolycopersici | reverse complement strand
TACCATGTTTTATACATGACAAGATGGGCTAGTGAACTAAGGTTTTTGAATATTGAAATAGTTTGGATTCCAGGATCGAAAAATGTCACAGCAGATGCATTATCACGCACGATCTTCATTGATAACAATGAGAACCAACCAGACTATACCGATTTTGGTGATATAATAAATGAAAATGGAGAGTCTATGTGGGTCTGGAAGGACGGAAAGGATGGCTATGAAGAGCTTTTGCGATCAATTGGAGAGCCAATTCGTAATAACGATTTGAAGAGCCTATGTTCAGGAGAAGGGCAAGAAGAAATTTAGGATCCAAATTGACAGAACTAGCTGAACAGGTAAAAACGTCAAATGAATCAGTAACTGAATCAATTGCTATTGATCTCTTAGATTCTATATCCAAGCTAGCTGGAAATCTGTATTATTCCTCTTGGGCTTCTACTGGGGCATCAGTTAAATGGGGGAGAGGTCCTGCAATGTCGAACGGCATAGCTCGCGAAGGATTTATATCGAAGCCAGATTATTCCGAAAAACCATTATATAAATTTGTCATAGACTCCAAGTTTATAGCACCTAATTCAAGATACTGCAACTTTTCTTGGTATAAGTCAGTCGCTATCTATCTAATGAATGGTAGCTTACCTGAAGACTGTATAACTAGAGTTCAACAGGTAGCATTCATTTGAAAAATTAATCGCTATCAAGTAATGGGGACGGAAAGAATATTGTATTTTGAGCATTTAGGCGTTCTCAAACGTTGTATAACAGAAGTTGAGGTAGCACCTATCCTTTTAGAGGCACATGATCATGGAGGTAACTACGCTTCTTCTATTATTATTCGCAAATTATCCAAATACTATTGGCTTTTAGTGGCAAAAGATGTACGAGATTACGTCTCAGGTTGTTTGGTTTGCGCAAAGCATGGGACCGCGGTAAGATCTCAGTTGCTGAGTAGGGTGATTTTTAGTACCCCTATGGAGCTTTTGGGAATTGATTTCGTAGGTCCTTTTCCGAAATTTGAAAGTATAAAAACATTCTATATTTTAGTTGTTGTTGGCTACTTCTCTCGATTCGTGTGGTCAAAAGCCACAGTAACTGATAACTCGGATTCTGTCATCTCTTTCCTAGAAATATATTCTTAGAGCATGGGATTCCAGTAGGCATATATGCGGATTCTGGAGCACATTTTGGAAAAGCGACTCAAAAATTTGCGGAACTTCATGGTGTAGTCTGGTGCACCTCGCCTGTCTCTGCTAAAAAGGCTACCGGCATGGTAGAAAAGGCAGTTGACGTTTTGCAGCGGGCGCTCAAGAAAAATGTTCGAGATCCATCAAAATGGCCATCAGCTCTTGCAAAGTCTACATTTGATATAAACAGGAGAGATATCTTACACTTCGGATATTCTCCGCATAAAATCCTGAAAGGATTTGTTGCTAATGATAGTCTTGAGGCAAAATTCCCCACGAGCCGTAGAGATAGCCTGAAGACTTCGTTATCTTGTGGTCTACTTGAAGCATTTCCAAAAGATGATAATATACACGGAGACTTAGTCATTGATTTTATTGTAAATCGAGAGGAGATCAGAAAAAAAGTGTTGATCAGATCAGATTACCAAAAAAATAGGACGAAAGAACGGCACGATCTGGGAGTCAGAGCACAATATACTTACTCTCCTGGACAACTTGTTATGCTTTGGGACGAAAAAACCGCTGGGAAGAAGCTCAGGCCTGCATGGCGAGGGCCCTTTGTTGTGACGGGATACGGAGGTGATATGGGGAAGTCCTACAACATAAGGCAAATCGATGGATCTTTAATCCCAAGACACTACTACGGGGATCACCTGAAGCCTTTTCGTCTTAGAGAAGGATACTTGATCACTCACGAAGAGGAGAAAATCCCGGTGTATCAAAATATACGACTGGGGAATGCTGCCTTCAAGCTGCCAAAAAGTGTTCGTGAAGTACCAGGAGTGCATACCGATTTAAATCAATCTGGGTAACAAAATGAATGTCAATTTGATGTTCTATCTGGGCATTTTACGAGTGAGATGTAAATTCTAGCACGCCAGTGGTTGACATAATGTTTGTTAACACCTGTAATTTTATTCTAATAGCGTTGCCATTGAGGGGTACTATTTCTTATAGGTAAATGATCACTAATATTAGTCCCACTATGTCAGGTCATAGTTTGCGGCTGTTTTTTTCTCATATCCAAGATATTTGACGACGTAACTACGCGGGGGCTTCGTCTTATGGGGGGGAGTTGGTAATGGCCTAAAGATTTAGGACTATAATGGCGGTTGGCATAGCGACACTAGTTTCATAGAATGTACATAAACACTCGCGCGTTGTAGATTAGAAAAGAGAGGGGATCTCACTTATTTAAAAACAAAATTATCTCTAACTAACCTGCTTTCTGCATTGTTTTATATCCAGGCTAAAAGGTCGCTATATTCCTGTAAAAAAATACTGAAGGCTTGTCATCATTTTTCAGGATGCAGAGCGCCGGAATATTGACGGTGCCGTCAAATTAGCCAAATATAGCCCGTGCTTCACGTTGGTAAAAAGGTAATTGCTACTCTGTATCCCCTGCCTAGCTTATTGGCATAGCAACTGCTACAGAAGTCTCTTACAACTAAATTCGTTTTATAAAAAAGGTGCAGATTACAAATGTGATAATCAGGTGATCGTGATATATATTTAGAGAGTACGTTAAGCGTGTTTTTTCGACAACATATGATGTTGAGCATCTTCATAATATTACCCCATAGGACACAAAAATACGTGAACGATTATATTTAAACTTATCATTTTTGGCTTCTATGGAATATACCATTGAATGTCAAGCTCCATCGACGTAAAAAAGTAGTAGTTGTTATAGAAAATCTTTGTGGACCAGAGGACAATGTGACCTCAGACGCACCAAAAGAGTGAACTCAACTTGAGGTAAGTATTAATCCTTATCTAAAGGATAATTGGATTGCCTTTTCAGATAAATTACGCATCAGGTATCAAAATACTGCGTCAAGTCAAAGGAAAGTAGAAGAAAGACAGAACTTAATTCAAAGAGGTAATACAGTTCAATGGTACAAACAACAATTCGAACTCCTTTGCTATGAAACAAATTTCCCCAAATAAGTTTGGGGTAAGGAGTTTTACAAAGGACTATCTCCATTCATTAAGGATAGACTTGCAAGTGTAGCATTTCTAGATCGACAGAACTATGACTTGCTATCACATCATGCTATTCAGTTTGATGAAGCATACCTTTTGCGCCAGCGTGAGAAAAATTCTGATAATCACGGCAGAGCTGCCAGACCCATTGAAAAACCAAATTCATATTCGCCAGTTGCCCAACCTAGCAATTCTAATCTCCCTCATCCCCGATCGACCGAAGCAAATGGCAGAATTACCGAAGAGGTCAGAGATTACCGTAAATCTAATAATCTGTGTACGTTCGATGGATGCAATCACCGCACACATCTTTGCCCTAAACTTATTGAAAAATATAAAAAAGAAGGGAAACCAATGCCTGTTGATCCTGATACACTACCACCTAAGGTACGACCTGCTCCAAAACCCTCGTCATCTTTAGAACCTTCATTTATCGTTTCCAGTCTCAGTAATTCTCAAATTATTCAAGTGATAGGAGAGATTGAAGGGAAAATGGTTAAAATGCTCATAGATGGAGCGGCTCAGGTCAATGCATGTGTACCTAAAATCATGAATTTAAAAACAAATAAGAAAAAGATAATTTTAAAAAACCTATATTCACATTTAATGGAACAGTTGCTGTAAAAGATAGTGATTCATACGAATCTCCATTATTTACTGTAATACTAGATCTATTTGTAGGGAATGTTAATTTTGTCAAAGCACCTATCAATACACATGATGTAATTTTGGGATTACCTTGGCTACGTAAGGTAAATCCAGATATCAATTGGATTTCAAGAATGGTAAATCGCCGAGAATATGTCCCTATTCTATCTCATTTCCCCCAAGCAAGCAAATTGATGCCATTTGATACCTCTATTGAATACAATAAAACAACTGCTCAATCTAACCATGACAAATACTCTATTATATACGCCTCACTAAGTAATGATACTGAAGCTGAAGACGATATTCAATTGTTACCTGACAACCTGAAATGTATGGAAGAAGTATTTTCTAAAGATCACGCGTCACTACTTCCACCACATCGTGAAGGAATCGATATGATAATTGATATCCCACAAAATACACACCCGCGTGTCGTACCAATGTCTAGATTATCGGACAAAGAAAAATCGGAAGCTAAAAAACAAACAGACGAACTTCTTCGAAAAGGATGGATACGAAAATGTAAAGCCCAAACCCCCGCTAACATTCTATTTGTACAGAAACCTCACTCTAAAGAGCTCAGAATGTGTATGGACTTTAGAAATCTTAATGCTATTACTAAAAAAGACAAGTACCCATCTCCTCACATCGACGATCTCTTAGATAAACTCAGAAATGCCAAGTTTTATACACTACCAGACTTTATTTCTGCATGTAACATGATTAGGATTAGTTCCAGCCATGAATGGAAAACAGCTTTTCGAACGCCTGATGGTTGCTTTTAATGGCTTGTAATGCCTTTCGGACTTGCGAACTCTCCTTTCACATGGCAGTCTTTTATTAATCAAATTTTTAGAAATCTAAACGAAGGGATCGTCTCTTATGTAGATGATTGCTTGATTATGCCCAAATAAAAAACGAACTTTACGAAAGAACGATAAAGGTTCTTAACCAACTGAAGGAAAACAAACTCTATTGCAAACTTTCAAAATCTGTTTTTGAAGTCGAAAAAGTAGACTTTTTAGGTTTTGTAATAAGTTACGCTGGATTAAAAATAAGTCCCAAACGTATCGCAACATTCACAGAATTGCCAGCCCCTAAAATATTACAGCAACTACAATAATTCCTAGGTTTCACCAATTTCTATAGACGATTAATTAACCAATACTCAAATCTAGCAGCAGGTATGACAGCTTTGTTAAAAAAAGAAGCAACTAAAAACAGATTCGAGTTCAACGAGAAGGCACTCTATTCGTTTAACAAAATTAAATCAGCTTTTGTATCCTCACCTGTAATTCGTCAATGGGATCCAACTTTACAAAGCATACTTGAAACAGATGCATTAGGCGGTGGAATTTCTGGTATCTTATCACAAATAAGTGGTGGAAAGAAAAGGCTTGTAGCCTTTTGGAGCAGAAAGCTCCAACCAGAAGAAACAAGATACGGAACACCTGATCAAGAGTTACTCGCGATAGTTGATTCTCTTTTACATTTCCGAGTATACTTAGAAGACGCACAACACAAAATCAAAATATACAGTGATCATGCAAACTTAAGGTACTTCAAGTCTACACTCCGACCGAATCGTCGTCAATCAGGTTACATTGAGAAATTGGCGGCCTATGATTTTGATATTTACCATTTTCCAGGAACCAAAAACCCTCCCGATACGCTCTCTAGACGACCAGACTATTTATCAAAACCAACCGACACCACACATAAATGGACTCTCAATCTCAAAGATACGGGCAACAGTCCTATTGAAATCAACGCAGTCGTCGAATTAGAATTTAAAGACTTAATGGAAGACGCACTAAAGCTAGACATCTTCGCGTCTAACCTTATAAAAGAGAAACTCCCAGACAAATGGCATTTAGAAGACAACGCGTTATGGTTCTAACTCAATAGATTTTACATTACTGTATCGCTTCGTATAAGAGCAAAGAAACTCAGTCATGATAGTCCTTTGGCAGGTCATTGAGGAATTGCAAGAACTACCGACCTAGCACAAAGAAACTACTACTGGCCAAACATGACTCGAGATATTAGAGACTATGTCAATGATTGCCAACTATGCAACCGTAATAAAACTAAAACCCATAAACTGTATGGTAAACTTAGCCCTCTCCTAACTCCAGAAGGTAGATGGACCAGGGTATGTATAGATTTCATAACAAAGTTAACAAAAACAAAAAGTGGAAATACAGCTATCCTAACATGTATTGATGCAGAGACAAGGCGTGGTAGATTCATGCCCTGTAAATTAGCTGGGCTGACAGCAGAAAAAGCAGCAAATTGAAGTGGTAGAGCACCAAATTGTTGGCGGGCAAGAATCTTGAACTTAATGGAAACCCATGCCATGCGTCTCGCGACAAGTCTTTCTAGACCTTTACCAAAGACTGAGAGCAGGGCTATAGGTCTATAAAAGCTAGGGGTAGTCATTTCTGCCTTATTAGGTTTACCAATAATCGTTAGGATAGCTGTTCGAAAGCAACTAAGATGGTACTCAATATCAATGCATGCGTGAAAAAGTTCTAACACTGTATTAGAAATATAAGGCCATGCGAGGCATAGTAGTGCACTAGAGATCCCATCTTTACATGGAGTTGTGTTTTCAGCTCTCAGAATAGCCCAAAAGGCTTCTATAATTGTTAGTCTAGGGAAGGGGATTATTTGCTTTGGAACAGATGGAGTGCTTAGGGAGATGTCTGCGGTTTCAGACTGATTACTAAGAAAATTCTGAAGAGAACCTCTCTTTTGTCCTTAAGTGATTGCACTGGAGGGTCATCTGGTAATAGAGGCTTGTGGAGAGGGGGAGTGCGGAAGACACCTTTTGAACTTTGCCATTTTACAATATCAAATATATCATTTACTCTACTAATTTCGTCTACTTTTTTTGAGAGAGAATGAGCGTTTTGCTCTTTTGATGACTCTTCTAAATTCTCTTTTATCTGCATTGGAAGCATTTCCATTGCGCAGTATCTCCCAATATCTTTGAAATTTCTCACTACAATTCTGGACCTACCAGGGCTTTCCGTTATTATGGGGTAGAGATCTCTTCGCTGATCCTGCATATGAGTTTTGCAAGGCATCGACTAGTTCTTCGGCTCTTTTATCAATGCTTGAGAGTGATTTTTGTTCGAGAGGAGTTATGTCATTAATATTTACTTTAAGTCAAAAATGGAAGATATTTTCATCGATAGATGCAAATCGAAGTTTCGGGCCAGGCAGGCTATTTGTTTATTTGCATAGTTCATATATAAGGATATCACGAGATAAATATCGCGTATGTATTATGGATAGGCATTTCTCCAAACCAAAGCAATGCGCAAAGCAGAACGGCGTCCTACGCCCCCTGGAAGGCTGAAATAGCTGTAAATAGTTTTAGTTAGACGTTAAACTTACTAACTCATTCACTCACTCACAAGGCAGAACAAGAAAGAAAAGAAAATTGGACTTGACCCAAGAGCAAGGAAAAAATACCAGCAGTAGCTAGTGTGACGCCACTCCTTTAATCCACAACTACTTGTGAAAAGTACAGAGATAACTTCTGCCCCTAGGGTGACCAAAATATCTGCGGAACCAAAAGTTCTGCTCCCGGAAAAATCACAATTTTCTAATATTTCATTGAGCAAAAATTCCTATGATGATGGATTTGCTCCTAAACTTTTTTCCGCGGTAATGAAGAAACAAAAAAAATGGACCAAAGAAAAGCTCTAGGCACCCTCAGTGAGACAGGAAATCATTATCTCGAAAGCTGCGAAATATACTTTCAATGATAAATAGATAGTTTAATAGAGAGATTTAATTAATTTAATCTTCATCCAGTTTGGGCAAAAGTGCCAAAAAACGACACCAAGTACTTTGTATTAATTCTAAAGTTACATATCAGCTCCTAGTTTCAATGTCATTATTCGTCTCCAAAGATGGAAATCTTTATAACTGCGCAGCAAGATATGACATATTAACTAACATAGGATGCTACTGTCCGTTGAAGAATTCACTCCTCTATCGCTACTTCTCCAAAGCCATTTTAGATAGGTTACTATGTCTTACTATCGCTTTTGAATATGTTTTTTTTGACTTTTTCTCATCTCCTTTTCTTTTTCTTTTTCTAAATATTTTTTTTGCGCTTTTGAATCCAGAGCCTTAAGCTCAAGATCTCTCTTAAGTCTTTTGGCTTTTTCACGTTCCAAATTCCGTTCCTCGACTTTTTGTTCTTCTTGGGATTTGAGTATCTTACGAATGGCATCTTCTCTAGTCCCTTTAACCTTACGACTAACTTCAGGTCGGAAATGAGCAATTTGTACGAGTGAGTCTGTTAGACGGAGAAAGTATTCAAAAATTGGTAATATTAAATTATATTCCGCAGGAGTTGGGATTTTGAGTCCAAGATAAATACGTTTTTTAGGTACAGTGTCTTCAAGTCTAAAGCGCATCGTCAATTTCAAATCTTGTCTAATGATGAGTTTCTTACTTTACTGGCTGGTCTATTGGCTGATCAGTGATTATTAGATAATTTAGCATTTCATGTGATTGTTCTACAGTGCTAATGAGCTCTGGAGTTAAGAGCATTTCTGTAATTTCAGGACTCTCGCTCATGATAGTGACCCAACTTGGAAGCTTACTACTGTCTTTAGTACTGGTGAGAGATAAGTCGTAACGATCATCACGAAGATTTTTTAAATTATCTTTGTTGACAATTGCCCAAACAAACCCATCAAAAGTACTTTTTAGGTGTTTGCGTGACTCGCCGGTGGCAGACGAAGTCTTTGGCACGAGAAGAGTCTCCTTTCCATCAAATGGATATATTATAGCCTCTAATTGCTCAGTCGGTGTAGCAATACTTTCGAAAAATACACTCATTGCTGCTTCTACAAATAAGCTAAGGGGGCTGAATCGCTTGAGTAGAGTAACATTGATGTCAATAAAAGCTATATTCTGACGTCCCGTGGCATAGCTTGCGAATTCTGAGGGTGATTTTTCTCGTATAATGTCTTCTACATCTTCTTCGTTCCATTTATTACTATTTTCTGATGGATTAATCCCAAATCCCAAGAGTCCAAACTCCTTATGCAAGCTAGGTCCCAAAGCAGCAATTAGATTCTTGACCTTCTTTCGGTTGATACCAGTTCCGATGAGGTGAATTGCTATTATTACTATTAGAAAGCTCAAGATTATAGCTTCCTGAACGAATTCAGAAGGAGAGTGTCGTTCGTGAATATTGTACCACTTTGTGTAAGGAATACTGGTAGAAGCTGTGTCGATGGGTAAAAAACTTTTGGCTTCAACGGGAACTGCTCCGGCAAACTCGGCAAAATCTAATGAAAGTGATAAGTATTTGGTCTTGTAACTAATTGGTGGTCCAACCTGCGTCGCCGACGGGCACTGGGGATGGAGAAGCTTGGGGGCCTCTGAAAAGACTTCGTATAATCGCCGCCATTGAGACTATATTTATTGTGGCTTGACACCTAGAAGGGCTTATTTCACAATTATTGGTTGGGTCATCTTCTTGAAAGCTCAACGATTTAGAAATTTTTAACGGTGTTAGCCGTATAGAGAATCCAAGTCATTTAATTGTTAGGTCCAATGATCCATGTCATTGAGTAGCGCACCTCTACGGCAGTCTAAAACTTAATCTATCAATCAACTTTATGATAAATTATCATTTTGCTATGGGATTTGCATGTATAGTAACATACTTAATCTTAATTTCTTGCTTAGGCCGATGTTTCTTGTCAACCTCTATCTCTTCAATCTTCGCTAGTGTATCAAAGCTCTCATCCCCAAGGACATGTCCAAACACTGTATTTTTACCATCTAAGTGTTGCGCCTTCTGAAAACAGATGAAAAATTGGCTTCCGTTTGTAGCTGGTCCCTTGTTGGCCATACTAACGATTCCCCGTGCATTGTGCCGTAGCGTTGGTCGGATTTCATCTTCGAATAGCTCCCCCCATATGGAGACGCCACCTTTTGGCATGGATGGTGGAGCTCCGGTCTGAACCATGAAATTAGGAATCAGTCTATGGAACTGGGAATTATCGTAGTAACTTGAAGCGCAAAGGGCTAGGAAATTCTATGTACAGATATTAGTTGCATCACTCGACTCCTAATACATCATTTCCGCAAAATCATCCTTAGCCTACCTCTGCCGTTTTCGGAACACTTTCACAAAATATCTCAATTTTTATATCGCCGTAATTGGTATGTAGAGTGACAGACATAGAAAATGCTTTTTTCTACGTTATAATTTGTTTGGTATAGCGTATTTGAAGTTACTGGTATTTAGGACACTAATAATTTAGAATCCCGAAACATGAATAATTAATCAATGGCTACTAGGCACGACAAAAACAAACAAGTGATAAAGACTACTGGATGTAAAGTTACCTAGGATATGTCTTAGAATTTACAACAATAAAAAATGATTTTAAGGTAATCAATCAAGCTCCCATCCGTTCTTAGCGAGGTATTGGCTCATCGGGAAATTTTTGTATCGCAAAATTACCATAGATATAATTGCGAATCTAACTGAAGCCCAGATGCTATAATTCTGGTCAATATAAATGGTTCTATCCTTTAACTTATTTTTTTGATAAGAAGATTAAGTCTCTGTGCCCATCAGATTTCAATCTAGCGCTGATATTACGAGGATTGTCTCTGCCTCTTTGAGGATGGCGGCATTTGTGAGAGTTTGCGGTCCGCCAAATAGTAATTTCCTCGTAGGATATCCTGGGATTTCTGCAACGCTTGTATGTAAGGAGCTACTATCTCTTAACTTGATAGATTTATTGACATTTCGAAAAGCCCCGCATTGAAGGTAGGGTAGAAATTCGACCCCTCACTGGAATTTCAGCGCCTGTGGCAATCTCATTAGTGCGTATATGTTTACTTCGACGAGAAACTATACATCCCTCAGCCGAATCAATCGCAAAAAAACATTTAGGCACACCGCGCAAAGAAATTTCAGACCTTGTCGGAAAAGAATTGCTCTTATTCCGATGTTCTTCAAGAAAAGAGTCGGAAAGTGTAGTGCTGATGGACTTGCCTTTCGTACTTTTCATACCATATGGAAAGGAGGGCCAGGATAGCCATAGGCGGATTCCACCTGCGTCATTACAACTACCCAGTCGAACGGCAGAAACTTTCTTTGAGCTAGTTGTGACGGTTCAACAGGGCCAAGACCAGAAGAAGTATGCCTTTCCAGTACCTATTCAGAGATATGATACATTATCGACATTTGGCATGTATAATCGACCTGAGTCTGCAGAGAAAACATCAGATCACCTGGTTACGCTTGGAATCTCATTACCACGTTGCTCTTATGGACCATTAGATCTCGTTAGCGTTTATGTTAAACTATCACCAAACCTCGATTGGATTAACAAGGCACGGAAGGTGTCTGTCCAAAAGATTACTGTATCTATTGAAGAAGAGATTACATTCAATCCTGAGGGAGATGAGCCAACGAGAAGAGTTAAGGAGATTGCTAAGCATACTCATTCAGTGGGCGCTCGGCTCCCCGAGACAGGTTATATGGCAAACCTAGTGCTAACATTCCCATTAAAAGATCCACGAAATGCTATAGACGGCTTTATACGACGAGGTAAATCTGCTTTTCCCTTACTTTTAGTCAGCAGTTTTACCACATCCAGTACGCTATACAAGATAGATTTTTATCTCAGGGTTAAGGTAGGATTTGCTCATTTTCTCAACCCCTCTACTAGCTAATAGAATTAGGCCTATTTATCCGGAGCAAGAGACGTCACGCTCCGCCATCCTATCGTGGTCTGTCCACTTGATCATCAAGATTGTAAAGAAGAAATGGATGCAATAGAGCAAGCTGCTAAAGATGCTGCCCAAGTCGATCCATTAAATCCTATGCTTCCTGCACCTACAATTGTCAAAGCTAATGATCCTAATGCTTTGAGATGTCTAGGGTGGGCAATAGTAGGCGGACTCCACAAGATGTTAATCAGTTAACTTTTCATTGTTTTATGAAGTAGGAGGTCATGAAAAAGTTATTTGCATGAATAACTTCAATACTTGAGAAAGTAAGAAGCCAAAATGCTTTCAAAAATCTGTAACAACAGTATTTCTTGATTATGATAATGAGTTAATATGGACGATGTGTTTTTGGATGTATATTTTAATATTGGGATCAGAGGCTTCTCATTGGTTGTATCGGCGTTGAGTGTTTATATTTTCTTATTTTTTATGCTAACTATATTGTAAAAAACTTCACGTATATTAAAATTTTAAATAATTGTCTCTATTAAAGGCTCGGATGTATTCCAGGAATTCTCTAATTAATATTATAATGTTCTTGCTCTTTTCATGAGAAGGTATAATTTTGAATAAATTTTCTCCATTTGATTTAATGATGCCACAAGCCTCTATTACCAGATGAGTCTAGCGCAATGAAATTAATTTCGCCAAATGTTAGTTCGAATGTTCTGCCAGAACTTTAATATGCATCCCTTGATACCTAAAAGAAACGGTACCTTTTGCTCTCCTGAGCAAATCCATCATAACAGCATCAGTGAGATATGTAATTGGTGCCGTTCTCGTGGCTACTTCCGTTTGTGGGCATACATGTTTATTAATTGGTACGCTCGAGATCAGTGGAAGTTATGGGCTCATTCAATAAATTCTCGACAGTCACTCGTACTTCGGACTTCCATGATTGTGGAGTCGCGTTGGAGAAAACTTAAGCATAACTATTTATAGAAATATAATCATTCACGTCTCGATCAACTGGTTTATGTTTTAACTACTTGCCTTATTCCTTCCATGCTGGAAAAGTTGAAAGGTGTTCTTGCTGGAAGTTGTAGATTAAGTCTTGCTAGCTGGAGAATTTATTTCAAGCAGGAATGGAAATTTTTGAAGCTAAGGAGTCTCAAAGTAGAGTCCCAGGATTTGACTTCATTTCATATGGATACAATCAAATGGACGTGTGCTTGCGATCAATTTCTGCTGGGCCGTTTTCTCCTATGCGAACACATACTATATTGCTTTGAGGATATTTCAGATATGGGAAAGTTTATAGCTACAGTTCGACGACAAAGGAGTAATCCTTTCTGGGTAGCAAATCAGCTTGAGCTTCTGCCTGAATTTAGGGCACATATGGCTGATCATTTTTCGAATCATGACGATGCTGTCGATTTCAATACGGAACTTTATGAAGAAGATGACTTTCCAGATTTTCGTGATGAACTGAATGACAGTAATGTCGGGTTTGAGCATGAGGAAGATGACAGTCAAGAGACTGAAAAGGCTCAGATAATTGCTTCTATTGAAAAAGAATTATCAAATAGTCTGGACCTCACCAAACGAGAATTCGTACATAAAGAGACTTTGGCAAGAATAGTAGGAGACCACAAATTAAATGGGAACGAAAAGTTCTTACTGGCACTCAGTAAAGATATTTCCAATCCTAATTATAAAATAAAGTATCTCTTCTCGTTCAGGAACTCAATCACAAGTTCCATCAGAGGACCATGCCAATAACTTGGAACAAAAAGAACAAATTTGCCTGTGTGATAGTAACCAGACTGGTTGTAGATAATTCAATGTA